>PVKM010018991.1:13475-24691 GCA_004027735.1 Carollia perspicillata | reverse complement strand
GAATACCAGCCCCTAGAGTTGTGTACTAGAACATCTGCACAACATGCCGCAACCCTGCTTCAGGGCACTGACACGTGTTCTTCTCTTTCTGGAACTATCTCCCCTGATCTCAGAATGGCTTGACCTCTCAGCTCAAATACCACTTAATAATAATGACAATAACAATGATGATGATAGCTGATTGTCTACCATCTTCCCCAGTTTATTCTCCACCTTTGGCTTCCTAGCCCTGTACCTAGGGGGATGTCCACTGACTGCCCTACCTAAACTCTGTTAGCTTTGAATTCTGGTTGGGTGTCCTGGTAGTAAGTAGTGCCATGAGACTGAACAGGGACTTGACAATGTCCGAGTTTCTCCACGACCACAGCTCTTGGCAAGGAGGATCCTCTGTGATAGCTACTGCTCCCTCCCACCTGGCTCTGGTCAATAACAGCATTCTCTTTGGCCCTTCAGGCTTAAAAGTAGTTTTGTCTTCTCAGTGTTGCTATCTCCTGGATGATTTGCCGTCTCCAGCTGGTTTCCTTAACTAAGCTTGCAGCTCTGTAAATGGCCCCTCACTTAAACTCTCTTTGGATGAACTCCTTTAAGTACGTAATTGATCTTTAACCAATATTATACTACAATGAACATTTCCTCTAACCCAGGCACCATTCTAAATACATCACATATTTTTAATCTTCACATTAACCTTATTATAAAGGTCTTGGTAAGGCTCCAACTTTACAAGTGGAAACAGAGAATTTAAGTAACTTGTTCAAAGTTACCCAGCCAATAAGTGGTGAAACTGAATCTCAATTTATAATCTTAATCACCATGCCACATTGCTTCTCAAAAAGCATTTTACCTTGCCATTCTTGCAAATGATACCTTCTCCCACCGCACTCTTTCACACCACCTGCTTCATTCTCTTTCTGGAACTTATTTTTTTTTTATTTTTAATGATCATTTATAAATAACTTTTATATAACTTTATTGTTTGTCTCTACTATAAGCTCTATGAGACCAGGAAATGAGTTTGCCTTATTTATTTCTGTACACACAATGCATAGATTTAAGTTTATATATTTTAAGTATTTAACAAAGTTGACTTTTATTGCAACGATAATAAAATTTGAATGAATGCTGGCAAGAAAGTTGACACAATTTCTGATAGCCTTTATTTTCCCTGTAGGGCAGGAAAAGGGGTCATCTGCTCACAGTAAGGAGGAAGGTGGATAGATCAAATGTCTGTATTGCACAAACTGGGAGACCCGAGAAGGACAGCAGAATTGCTAGGCTGTTCTCAGAGTTCTGCTGTAGCTGGTCAGTGTGAATTTAAAGTGTTCCCACACTTCCCTGTTTTCTGATTTCCTCCAACAGTGCTCAGCTGCCCTAGTGCAAGCACAAAGGAGACAAACCCTAGTGGAGTCAACCAAGAATGGGGAGAAGTTGCTGACCTATAAAAAGCACAATGACTCCAAAGGTTTAGCAATCTGAAGTCATTTAGTGTAGAAGAAAACTGCCCAACATATCTCAGCAGGTTCTGAAAGCATTAGTGTATTAGTGCAGAGAGCAACAACTGAGCTCACCACATGGGGAGGGCAACAAGCTCAGAATTGGAGTCAATTCAGTCATTTACTAGCTGTGTGATCATTGGCCAATTACCTAATCTCTCCAAGTCTCAGGTTTTGCTTCTATTATTTGAAACATGTATGCCTTCTTTGAAGGATTGTTTTGATCCTTGGAATTAAGCTTTAATTAACCTGGGAATGTCATACATATGGAACAGATCATTCTGCTATAATATCAGATTTAAAAAGGCACGGACTGACAGGAACCATGATGGTTCTTCACATGAATCAGTTTGTTATGTATTTCTTTATAGCTTTCATTTACAAAGTAGCGGAACAAAACAACAAAGAAAACATATTTTATTATTTTAAAGAACCATAAAATATATGTACACATATGAAAAGTGGGTTAATTATTCAGTATGATCCTGCAGCCTATAATTATAAACATCTAGCCTTTGAAGCCAGGGAGTATAAAAATTTAACAATTATAATAAAGATATTATCAAATTTCAACCTTTTTGACTATCACCTATTTTCTTCAAGGCAACCAAATTGAAGAAAGTAAAGTATAAAAACACATATTTTGGGGGCTTTTGATTTTACTTTTACAAAATAATAACAGTCAAGGTAAGCAGTTTTTAAAGACCAAAATCTACACATTTGTACTTAACAGTTGCAATACCTAGTTACCTTCTCGAGATGGGAAGAAGAGAATGACAGACGTAAACATAGAATAAATGTATATCAAACATGCATGAAATTGCATCAGTGGCTCATTTAATTCAAGCAGAAGCCTACATTTTATCTTCCAGTTTATGGATATTAGAGCTTATCAATTCTGATGAGCAGCATTACCTGCTCTCCTGCTATATAGACAGATAGCCACAGAAAGCTATCAATCATTTTCTCTAGGCATACTATGTGGTATCAAATATGGAATAGATTTTATGATAATCTTAAAAAAGCAGACATTGAGCTTTCTAGAAAAGATGTTTTAAATCAGAATTTTATGAACAAGACTACAATTTTGAACTTCTACAATTCTGAATTATATTCAGTAACATTGCCAAGATTTTTTAAAAGGGCCTAGTTTGTGCAATACTTTTCAAACTGTATTTTTTGCAGATTTTTTCAAGCTAAAATTATACACATATACACACATATATATAATCAAACATAGAGTGGAACATAAATTATGAGTAAATAAATACCAAAGTGTCAAAGCAATAGTATATAACTTATTACCCCCAAAAAAATTATGTTCACTGGTCAGTTGAGTCATTATTTACAGAGTGGCATGCTGTTGATGAATAACTATAAGTAGGTATAAATGATCTATTTCAAAATCACATTACCTTGAGAGAATTTGATCCCTTCTAGTCCTTTACAGCATTGCAATTTTCAGTACTTAATGGTTATGGGTTTAACATGCATAATAGTGTTTCTACTGAGAAAATACAATAAATTGTTCTATAGAAAAAAATTCAGCTTAACAGTAATGTTTATATTTTTTTCCTCTTAAAGCAATGGAAATTCAGAAATTGCCAGAAAAGTGGTATCATTGAAAGTGAGAATTAAATATCCAAATGTCAGGTTTGAAAATAAATGTAAAATATCTTCTGTGGGCCAGGCCAGTAAATAGATAGTGGTTCTATACAGCCAACCACGTGATCTACAGGGACTTGAGGCTCAATATTATCCACTCCGCAAATACAAATGTGAGATCTGTCCAGAAAAAGTCCAGCCATTGTTAATATTATGAGAACGGTTTGTGTAACATCAATGTAAACTCGCAACCAAGGAGAGTGGACTGGAACGCGCATGTGCTAACAATGGTGACTTCACTATACTCGTCAGTGAGGGTGGTAGACCAGGCTGAATGAGCACCTGGACTGTGTGGCTGCTGCACTCAAAATGACTACACGAGTAGAGCAACAATCCTTCCTCCAATTTTGTTTTAAGCTTGTACATTTCTCCACAGAAACTATTCTGATGATTCAGAATGATGATGCAGCTATGGGCAACTGGTGCACAGCTTTATCAAGACAACATGCCTGCCCATGCATCACATCTCATGCAGAGTTTTTTTTTTTTTTTGTAAAACATCAAATCACCCAGGTTACTCAGCAACCCCTACAACCCAGATTTGGCATTCTGAGACTTCTGACTTTTCCCAAAACTAAAATCCCCTTTGAAAAGGAGATTTCAGACCTTTGATGAGATTCAGGAAAATATGACAGGGCAGCTGATGGCAAGCAGGAGAACTGTGTGAAGTCTGAAGGTGCCTACTTTGCATACTTTGAAGGTGACAGAGGTGCCATTGTCCTATGTATAATGTTTCTTGTGTCTTTTTCAATAAATGTCCCTATTTTTCATATTACATGGCTCGATAACTTCTAGACAGACCTCATATGTATGTTATCAAGGAGAAATAATAAAAACTTGTCATTCAATATTAAATCTCTGGTTTCTACTTTTAAGCACAGCTAATTGCCTTCCTGAGAAAGATTAGTAATACAAATGCTTTATTACACAAATTGACTTCAAATCACTGTGTCATTTCTTTGAAACTGGTTATACAGAGCTATAAAGTTACATTATATTTTGTTAATACTTAAGGAAAAAAATATATGTACAGTTGTTTGACCAAGCCATACTATAATTAATCAGGCAAAGTATAAGTTTTAAAAGATTTACGATTAACTACTACTAATAGCAGTCGACTTATTAAATTCAAAAACCATGGGAAATATTGTCTCCCATAGTATTTATCATTAAATATTGCAAAACTTGAATAGAATGAATCAAGTACCTTTCAAAAAGAATATAATTTTTAAAGTTTTAAAAATATAGACAAAAATAGTATTTTAGAGCTTTTTCTAGTTTAATGTTAAGATTAATTAATTACTGAAAATATAAGAAAACTGAAGTGAAATTCAAAACTTTTAACACAGATATCTATCTATATATGTCATTTATGCGGTAACACAGTAAAATTACAAAAATTCGTCTCTAGGAGTCACTCTTTCCTTGAGGATTATTAGACATTTTGAATACCACATATTATCTTAGTTGGATAGAAGAAAAAAGTGTGATATACTTTTTACTCAAAGGAGGCAAGCCAAGTTATTCCCAGAATGAAAATAATTAGAAAAAATTAGATGGAAAAAAATGATTAGTATTACAAAGAGCAAAAATAACCATTCAACACATATTAAATACAACTAACTACTCTTCATTCAAAAATCCCTTCTAGTTCTTTATTGCATACAATTTTCAATATTTCATGATTTTAAAATCAAGAGTAAATTGACAACGTACTCAACATAAATCATTGCATGGGGGAAATTGGGTAACAGATTTAAGCTCCCAAATGTTTTTGGCATTGTTCCAACCTACAAAGACACTTTCATTCCTCCAAATGTAATTGCTATATTCACATATTCATACATAATTTGAGTGCAAGTGCCATGATTCTTAGTTAAAAGAGCTTTTATGAACCACAACTTTCGATAATAAATACTTCTTGAGGTTTATTTCAAAATACTTACATTAAAATAATGCAAAAGGTATCCAGGCACCTACTTCATGGCCAGGTTGTTAATCAATTTAGCATACGCTTCATTTACATTATTTTCTGGATGCATAGAAAGTGCTTTTAATGCTACAGCACAAACCTCAGCTTCTCTATATATGTGAATCCAACATGTTTTCCCCTTTGTGTTCTCCATCCTGGTACACATATTCCATGTGAACAGAAGCAAAAAGCATTTACTCAGTCTCAAGGTAATTCCTTTGTGTAGTTTCCTACATATTTCTTATTTAACTCCCATTCATTCCTTGGATTAAATTCTACAAGTTCACAACCATTTTTAATATAATTTTAGAAGTCAACAGTGAGCTTCAACAAGTGGGGAAATTCACTCTTCAGGCTTTAAACCGGTGCTTCCTAAACAGGTGTCAAGAGAAAACTTAAATAATGTGATGTGCGCTATGGGGGAAAAATTCTTCCTTTGTGCATATAAACTGTGTTGGCTAAGCATTAAGCAGACTTTAGCAAGTTCTTCTTTTTCCAGAACTTCTCAGAGCCTGAAATATGTTAATGTGTATTGCTAATATCCAAGAAAGGAACATAATATGCAACATTTTCCCAAGCATCTTTGACTGAGGAAATCTTAGAAAATAAATATCTCTGAAAAACTGTGTTTCTACTGAATATAATTTGTAAGTATTGAGAAAATCTTCTAAGTCTAGTTTTGAAGAGCTTCAGAAAGGAGAATTCCAAAAATATCCACAGAGAACCTATGGTTTTTACTTTTCTTATTAACACTTACTACTGTTCACTCTTGTTACCCTCAGAGAAAAGAAAGGAACATTCAGTGCCCATTAACCTCCCCTGAAGGCAATTGTGCTACATCTTTTCTCTCAACTGAATAATTGCAATTCCTTTCAGCTTTCTTCAGAGGCCCCATTTTAAAGCTCTTAGTCATTTTTAAGGATCCCTAAGTCTTCTGCAGTTTGTCTATGACTTTCTTAAATATTGGAATAATCCTAAACTTTGAAAATAAGTAAAATATTTATATTTTCTCAGTGACTCTCAATTATTAACAGATACCGAGATTGAGTTAATTTTTTAACAGTAAGAGTTTATATAACACACTTCTTTGGAAGGCCTGTGTAACAGGTCTGTGATCTTGTCACATGGATAGCCCAGAACTGAGAATGAACCGAGGGAAATTTTTCTGAAGAAAGTTGGCATTTCAATTGGTTCTTTCTTTTATTTTTGTCATTTTTTCTTTGTATAATTTTAATAATAAAGAAAATATAAGACTCAGTTTCCCATCATCTTGTTTAAACTCGGTTCCTGTCTTAACCAGGGAATCTCATTTCTGCTACAGAAACTACACTGCACAGAACATTTATTCACTCCTACAATAAGATAATTTCTATTGACCAATGAATAACATTTTGGTTTAGAAATAGAGTCCAAAGGAAGAAAAAACACTGTCAAAATAAAATTATATCAAAAATAACCAAGGGATCAAAGGTATAATCCTATTTCCTCATGATAAAAATATATTCCAATGCATCTGCTATAAATCCCAAAACTAATGAATTCTTGAGGACTAACCTCTCTTTCTATTAAGTCTGTAGTATTAAAAACAAAGTCCAAAATGCCAAACTTCATCATCTGTAGAGAGTGAATATGTAAAAGTTCAGTTTAAGGGCTGAAACAAAGAAATTGGCAGTGGGTGTAAAACAGGGTTAGTAACAGAGATGGTGGTAGCAGTGCTGAAGGGTGGTTGATATTATGAAAGAAGGAATCAAGGAAGGCAGAGATGGTAGACCGAGAAGCATCTGATGGCCATACGAGTGTCTGTGGAGTGGGGAGGAAGGGTAGGAAGTTGTGGCAATCCAAATGAAGGCATCAGCAGAGGCCAAACCAAGAGTGATGGCGGAGAGAATAATATTGGAAGAGGCGAAGATGGTAATTGGCATATTATAGCCTGGGGGCAACATTTCAAGGACATCGGAAGCCAAATGAGAGGAAATTCAGTTATATAAACTAAATAAAGAGTCAAGCCAGAGCAGGGTAAGCTAGCTACAAACCAATCCCCACGAACTACTACTGGTGTGGATCGTATCCATCGAGGTTTCATAGTTGGAGGAGAGCTGGATAAATTCCAAGGCATGTTTTATTTCAGATGTCACTGTCTGTCACTAATGTTCCTGTAAAAGCCTCATCTCCTCTCAACCCACCTTAAATGGTTTCTAATCACTATAAGTGATGAGGTCTTCAAAGTAGGAGTGAAGGTGAAAGCAGGAGTTACTGCCACAGTAGGCAGAGTTGGGGGGGAAGCAATGCCAGTTGCTGAGTACTTTGTTGCAGTAACAAAGAAGGCAAAGAAAGAGTAGGAAGCAGTAGTTAAGCTATTTTAAATGTAAATGTTTTCCGGGAAGATCATGTCTTAAAGATCTTTAGATTTCCACCTTATTTCTATGTCCAAGAATGGAATTTTGACAATCAAATGTGTTATGTAGTACATCTCATTGCTGTCTCAGTCATGCAAGATTCACAATGCAAGTCAAGGGATTTTAATAAAAGTTAAAAGAGGTGCAAGCGGAGTGAAAGAAACCAAAATGGAGTTTTGCAGCACCCAGAGAATACCAGCTGAAGAAAAGAATTTCCTGGCCCAGGGCAAGTAAAAAGAGCCAACAGTGTTCCCAGAGTTCATTAGAGCTGGAGGCACGGACAAGGGAATCTCAACCAGGGCTGTGGTCCAGAAAGGATGCAGTCACTGCCAGAAATCACGGCCCATGGCGGGAAAGAATGGGGAGGTAGGTAATTACCCAAACCCTCTCTCCCACTACTGTGCATCCTCCTGCCATTGATGGGCATCTATCAGATTTAAACAGAAGCCAGCTGTTAAAAGAGCCTAAGTGTAAACAACTCATTCAGGTCAAGTTCATCCTCCCAGGACATAGAACAAGACAGAAAAGAGCAGAATATGGATCAGGGTGGGGTGGGGTCACAAAGAGATAATAACCAGTAGATACATTGTAACATTAAGGAGATGCATAGTTAAACCCCACCTAGAAATCAATTCTCCTGGACACAAATATCGAATTTCCCTCTTAGCTTCTCTATAGCTTTGGGTCACCAAATGAGAGATGGGTCCTTAGTGGTAAAAAGATTCAAAGTTATTAAAATGTGTTCCAAAACTCCTATGCATACCATGTACATCTGCCAAAGAATGAGAGCCACTGGAGCAAACAGAAAATATACAATAAACAACAATCTTTTGTTCCAAATATTTTTAAATAATTTGATTATTAAAAAATATATCTAGATATTTCTTTATTAGCATATTTGAATAGTAACAAAATTATTTTTTATGTTGGTCATTTAAAACTGATTTCTTAATATCTTAGGAAGGCGATGTAGTAATCATTTGCCTTTTTTTTTTTAGCAAGTACCCAGTTCACGTAGTATTTGATGAATTAGTTTAAAAAGAAAATTTTAGACCTGCTCGAAAGTAACAACAAAACTATCAGACATACATATCAGGTATTGTTTGATTTTTGTCTTGTCTTTGTAGTTAATCCATTAGTTTCTGGATATAGTTATAAAAAACAGAGCCAGCTTGCTATGGGTATGTCTGTCAGACTCAAAATTCATTATTTTCTCCGCATAATACCCCTCCCTCATTCTTGAGTAAATGTACGTCATAAACTGTACTACACTTTTCCCTAAAATGACTTTTTTAAATTAAACTGATGCCAAAATATCACAAAATAATGTTTCAGTGAGCATGAGGTTTTTATAGATATCTGTACCATTAAAAAAGGATCCAACTTTATAACATAAAATGGCATATATTTAAAGCTTAAATGGCTAGAGAAATTTTTAAAAATAAAATCAACTGTTCCATGGCAGATGACGGGAATAGAGTGAGGAAGAAAGTGAGAAATAGTGGTTACACTCAAAACACAACGTTAAAGGATTACACCAATTTGTGAAAACCACACCGTATATTATATGGAGGAATGTATTAAAATTATTCAACAACAACGAAAAGTCAGTGGAACAAAAGAAGCCAGTCCTTACTATGCAGGATAGTCAGGACGCAGAATCCCTGCTTTCCATGGGAGACTTTGCTGCTCCTCTTCTAACATTTCAATGGTTAAAAGGAAATCAAACTGTGAGAACTTACTGCCACTCCAGCGAGCCCTGGGAGATTTGTCACAAAATTGGAACTGGAGTGGCCTCAAGCTTCACAGCTCTGGTCCTCGTAAGTGACAAAAAGCAAAGGGACCAACAGAGAAAGTAGAGCATTAGTTACACAGAACTGAACACCAACATATTTTGAATTGTTGAGCAAACTTCAGGCCACCTTTTAAGTTTACATTAGACCAAAAGACCGAATAATTTCCTTCAAAACATGTGCTATTCTTAGGAGTTTCCAAGCAACAACCATTATTTGGTAGCTATTCAAAGATAATTCTGAACATACTTTTATTTGGAAGAAAGCTTCTCAAATGCTGAAAATTGGATAAATAACTAAAAACTAGAGTAACTTTGCAACTTCTTTTAGACTATTTGTATGGTATCGTTTTACTAAAAACCTAAGAAACATTCAAGGAACTTAGCTCTCAGGCCCAGAGAGATGACAAACATCAACAGCCTGTTTTCGTAGAAAGCAGTTGACTCCAACTACACAATGCTCTGTATCCCCCAAACTCTGGTTCACTGGAAAAAATATTCCTGTTTGTGTCCACTTGTGACAACAGTGTCGTAGTTGAAATACTGTTTAAACATCCTCTCACTCTAACTCAGTGTTTCGTTTTTTATTGTTGTTCAATCACAGTTGCTCCCATTCCCTCCCCATTACTCTCCCTTGCCCTACCCACCCCCACCTCCCATATTCAATAAGCCCTGCCCCACATCCATTGTCTTTGTCCATGGGTCTTTCACACGTGTTCCTTGACTTGACCTTTCCCCTTCCTCCTCCCTGATCCCCCTCCCCCTCCCATTTGGCCACTGTCAGTTCGTTCTTTATTTTCATATCTCTGGTTCTATTTTGCTCACTTGTTTGTTTTATTTATTTGGTTCCACACATGAATCTGCTGCTACCTGGAGTGTTTTATTAAAGTGCAAATTCCCAGCCCCCTTACACAGGTAATTCATAGGCATGTTACCATTTGAAAAACAGGGTTATAAAGACTTCCTGTATTATTTCGGGAGCAAGAATATGAAAATGAGATGCCTTTTGAAGAGTTTAAGAAATGAATGGAAACCTGACAGAAGAATATTTTGAATAATTTTAGAAACACTTAATGTTTCTAATATAAGTCAATCATAACAAATAGCTTTAATTTTGATATTCCCCATCCCATGTGATCCCCACTTTCCGGTTAAGGATTTTAGATTAAAGTTGACTCAAGAATTGTGTGTACTTGTGGGGGCTGAGGTACCAGGAGAGACTCCCAGCCTCATAGGAGAGTTCATTGGAGAGACCCACAGGGTCCTAGAATGTACACAAGCCCAACCACCTGGAAACCAGCACCAAAGGGCCCAATTTGCTTGTGGGAAGCTGCAGAAGGGACGCAAGCACCATTGTTCCCTCTCTGACCTGGCCCCCACAAACTGTGTCACAACTCAATGATTTTGGTGAACACCTAGGGCCCCACCCCTCATGCATAACAAGCATGACCTGACCAAACAATTATGGCTCAAACAGAAGAACAAATCAAAGCCCCAGTGCCAATATTTTTAAGTGGCCAAGAGATAGCCAACCTATCAGATGCACAGTTCAAGATACTGGTGATCAGGATGCTCACAAAACTGGTTGAATTTGGTCACAAATTAGATGAAAAAATGAAGGCTACACTAAGTGAAATGAAAGAAAATGCACAGGAAACCACTAGTGATGGGAAGAAAACTGGGACTCAATGGAGTGGACCAGAAGGAAGAAACAAACAACAGAAAAGAATGAAGAAACAAGAATTCAAAAAAATGAGGAGAGGCTTAGGAACCTCCAGGACATCTTTACACATTCTAACATCCAAATTATAGGGGTACCAGAAGGGGAAGAGGAAGAGCAACAAGTGGAAAACTTATTTGAACAAATAATAAAGGAGAACTTCCCTAATCTGGCAAAG
>PVKM010018991.1:0-13375 GCA_004027735.1 Carollia perspicillata | reverse complement strand
TGCACAGTTCAAGACACTGGTGATCAGGATGCTCACAAAACTGGTTGAATTTGGTCACAAATTAGATGAGAAAATGAAGGCTACACTAAGTGAAATGAAAGAAAATGCACAGGAAACCACTAGTGATGGGAAGAAAACTGGGACTCAAATCAATGGAGTGGACCAGAAGGAAGAAAGAAACAACAGAAAAGAATGAAGAAACAAGAATTCAAAAAAATGAGGAGAGGCTTAGGAACTTCTAGGACATCTTTACACATTCTAACATCCAAATTATAGGGGTACCAGAAGGGGAAGAGGAAGAGCAACAAGTGGAAAACTTATTTGAACAAATAATAAAGGAGAACTTCCCCAATCTGGCAAAGAAAAAAGACTTCCAGGAAGTCCAGGAAGCTCAGAGAGTCCCGAAAAAGGTGGATCCAAAGAAGAACACACCAAAGCACATCATAATTATATTAGCCAATATTAAAATAAAGGAGAGAATTCTAGAAGCAGCAAGAGATAAGGGGACAGTCACCTACAAAGGAGTTCCCATCAGCCTCTCAGCTGATTTCTCAACAGAGACCTTACAGGCAAGAAGGGGCTGGAAAGAAGTATTCCAAGCCATGAAAGGCAAGGACCTACATCCAAAACTGCTCTATCCAGCAAAGCTTTCATTCAGAATGGAAGGGCAGATAAAGCGCTTCTCAGATAAGGTCACGTTCAAGGAGTTCATCATCACCAAGCCCTTATTATATGAAATATTAAAGAGACTTGTCTAAGAAAAAGAAGATAGAAAATATGAACAGTGAAAGGACAGCAAACTCACAGTTATTAACATCCACACCTAAAACAAAAGCAGATTAAGCAGTCACCTAAAACAGGAGCAGAGCCACAGAAATGGAGGTCACATGGAAGGTTAGCAACAGGGGAGTGGGAGGAGGTAGGGAGAAGGTACAGAGAATAAGTAGCATAGACAGTGGGGAGAAAATAGACAGGGAGAGGGCAAGAGTAGTGTGGGAAATGTAGAAACTAAAGAACTTATGACACATGGACATGAACTTAAAGGGGGGAATGTGGGTGGGAAGGGGTGTGCAGGGTAAAGGGGAATGAAGGGGGGAAATGGGACAACTGTAAAGGCATAATCAATAAAATATATTATTTTTAAAAAGAATTGTGTGTAATTACATATATTCTACTACTACAGTCTAGAAGGAAAATAAAGTAAGCTTAAAGATCAACAAGCATGTTAGCTGATTCTTAAATATATTTGAAAGTCCCTCACTTTTTTAAATGTCCTAATTTTATATATCTTACTATAGCATATTTAGAGAACATAAATAAAAAATAAATTTTAATACTAAGCAAAAAATGTTATGGACATTTTCATTTATATAACTTTTTCCCTACAAACACAAACCATACAGCCTAAGCTAAGAGCTTCTCAACTGCAAAGATCTTTTATCTATTTAAGAAAACATCCATTATGCATACAATGATATGAAAACTAATGTTATAGGAAAAGTCTGAATAAATACATACAAGGATAAAGCAAAACGATCACTGTTTGAAGATGAAATTATGATTCCTAAATTGAAAATGATTAAATCTATATAAAAGAGCTCAAGAACTCAGCTGGTTATAAACATTCAACATATAAATAAAATTTTCTTATATACTAAAAATAAGGTGACAGTATTTTTTTAAATGCTCACAGTACAAATAAAAATATAAGATAGCTAGGAATCTAACAAGAAAACTAACAACAAATATAAATTTTGCTAAGGTACAGAAAGGATCTGGTTTTCTTTTCTGCACCTTATTTTGCCTTACTAAATACAGACCAAGTAGTTGAATAAGGCTGAGTAAGGAAAGCATTTTCAAAGGGTAGAGCATGGATCCATGATGGCCCAGAGCAAGGCCTCAGAAGGGGCAAGGGGTTCATATAGGGAAGCAAGCGGTGTGGGGTCAGAGCATTAGCAAGGCGAGGAGGGCACCAACAAAGAGACCAGCACAGACATAAGGCTGTTGGAGCCCAAATGGGATGAAGAAGGTGTTCACGCAGGTGGCAGGCCCACAAGGACATCGAAGCCCAGGTGAAGTGAGGAGGGCAGAGGAAGGGACACTGGCAGCAATGAGATATTGTCTTCATTCAAGGGAATTGACAGATCTTAAGAACACTGAAAGCCATGGTCTTCACTAACAGATAAGCGATTTGAAAATACTAAAAGAGAGAAAACCGGAATGAATTGTGTAGTGTTTGATTAGAATTTTAAGTATTAACATAAACTCATTGTTTTAAATAGATGGATAGGAAGTTACATGCATATTGATGTAAATGGGTGTGAATTTATAGCCCCAGCTCCATTCAGTGAGAGCCTAGAGAGTGATGCTCCAACAGGAACACCTGGCACCCAGATCTCCGCTTTGAAATATGATTTTCCTCTACAATAAAATGGTCACTCCTAGAAGATAAAATGATAGAAAATCTAGATGACCTTGAGTGTGGCAATGATTGTTTAGATGCAATACCAAAGGCACGATCCACAAAAGAAATAATTGATAAGTTGGACTTCATTAAAATTAAAAACTTCTGGTCTGCAAAAGACACTGTCAAGAGTAAAAGAATACAAGCTACAGACTGGGAGAAAATAATTACAAAAGAAATAACTGATAAAGGACTATTATTAACATAGAAAGAACTGTTAAACCTCAACAATAAGAAAACAAACAACCAGATGTTTAAAATGAGCCAAAACTTTAACAAACATTGTACCAAAAATATACACATGGAAAATAAACACATGAAAAGATGCTTCACATCCTATGTCATTAGGAAACTACAAACTAAAACAATGAGATCACAATAAACCTATTAACAATGGCGAAAACCCAGAGCACTGACCACACCACACACTGGAGAGGAGGAGCAGCAACAGATGCTCCAAAAATTGATACATTGCTTGTTAGAATGCAAAATGGTACAGCCATTTTGGAAGACAATTTACCACTTTTTTTGAAAACTAGACATACTCCTATTATATGATTCAGCAATTACGTTCCGTGATATTTACCCCCCAAAAATTTGAAAACATGTCTACACAAAAACCTGAACATGGATGTCTTTAGCAACTGTATTCATACTTGCCGAATGTGGAACCAACCAAAATGCTCTTCAGTACATGAATGGATCAATACACTGTGCTACATTCAGACATTTAAATATTATTCAGCACTAAAAAGAAATGAGCTATCAAAATACAGAGGAAATTTCAGTGCATATTACTAAGTGAAAATCTGAGCATACTGCATACTCTATGATTCTAACTTATGCAACATTCTGGAAAAGGCAAAGCTACGGAAATAGTAGAAAGATTAATGGTTGTCAAAGGACGGGGGGATGAATAGGCAGAGCACGTAGGATTCTTAGGGCCATAAAATTATTCTTCATGATACTGCAATGGTGAATACATGTCATTATATGTTTGCTAAAACAGATAAAATGTATAACACCCAGAATGAACCCTAATATAAACTATGAACTTTTGGGGGACACTAACATGTTAATGTAGGTTCATTGATTTTTCACAATTGTGGCATTGTGATGAGCAATGTTGACAGCATGGAAAGCTACCTGTATGGGCTCTGGGAGCATGTGAGAAGTCTCTACACCTTCCATTCAGTTTTGTGTCGAACCTAAAACTGCTCTAAAACTTAAAGTTTGTTGGATATCCAAAAATGCAAAAGACATTAATTATTAAAATGGAAAAATGCTTACAAATGTTGACTTAATCAGATATGTCACTAAATATGCCATACAAATAAAAACACTTCTATAAATTTATGAAATAAATATTTTATATATTATATGTATTTGTTCCATTCGACAAGAAAACTGGCATGACCAAAAACAGATATTGATTTTCTACTTGCCCAAACTACTCTTCTCCCAAGAAGAAGAAAATGAAGTGTATATGACAAAAAGAAAGACAAAAGAAAGAAAGGAAAAAAACCAAAAGAGGGCTCTTTAGAGAAGGGAGAGTACAAACATCTTTATCAGAAGCAAGGAGCGTGATCCAAGCAAGACAGGGGCATGTCAAAAGGGAACAAGACCTGCCCTTCAATGCTCCAGCTGGTCAAATATGGAAAAATGTAAGCACGAAAAAAAATGAGAGTAACTTGTTGTGACCCATTAAATAAAACTAAATATAACAAGTACATCCTGCTAAAAAGAGTTAAGTTAGCTGGAAATGGGTTATTGAAATAGTGTTCAAGTACCTCCTTCAAAATAATTATTAATTACAATGGGGATAAGAATAACTTCACAAAGAAGACGACTGGCGGACATCACCTTAATTAAGCACCGCCCGAGAGGATGGAATGAAAAGCACACAGCATCAGTTCTGCAATATTCCTGCCCAAGATGCACGATCTAAACTGACCATGAAAAACATCAAACAAACCCAAACTAAATGACTGCTAAACAACTTCCCTATAACCCTTAAAATGTCAAAGTTATAAAGTCAAAGAAAGGTTGAAAACTGTATCAGATTGAAGGAACAAGGCTAAAGAGACACGGCAACTAAATACAAAACAGAACTCCACACTGGATTTTTTATTACAAAGAACATTTGGGAACACTTGACAAAACTAACAAGGTTTGAGAACATATCAGTGTTAATGTCCTGATTTTGATTGTTGCACTGTAATTAAGAAAGAATTCTTTATTTTTAGGAAATGAACACTAAAGTACTGGAAGGGGAAATGGGTAAATTACTTCCATATGGTTTAAGGAAAATACAGGCATTTGTACTCTGCTTGAAACTCTTTATAAGTTGAAGATTGTTTCAAAATAAAACATTAAGTTTAAAATAAAATAAGCCTTTGAAAAAATTGATAGATTGGCATACTGATTCTGAAACTTCAATAATATAAAAGATTATTTAAAACAATCCACCTGGAACAAAGAGTGGATGAGATAGGAAGCAAATACTTAAAAAAGAAGCGTAATACAATTTGTATTATTTAACATCATAAAGTTATTAGAAATACGTAATAAAACGATGTAGCATTTTCTAATAAGCAGACCGGTGAAAGTGAAAAAATCCAAATGATGCAGGTGTGTGCATTTTGTACATAATAATGAACTCATTTAAAATTAGTATGGGAAGATGGGTTCTTCAATACTGCTATTTCCTTATCTTGTACATCACAACAAAACAAGTTCTGACTGAAACAAAAATTTAATTTGTTTTGGGTTTTGGTAAAAAACCCAAAACATAAAGGCATCTAAAATATATAGGGCTTTTTGGATTCCTTTTTTCGTCTTGGTTTTCTGATTAGGTGATTTTCACTATCTTATATTCCAAATTGCTGATTTGTTTCTTGGCTTCATCCACTCTACCATTGATTCCCAGGAAATTGTTCTTCATTTCAGTTAGTTCATCCTTCATTTCTACCTGGTTCTTTTTTTATGGTTTCTACATCCATTTTTATGCTGTTGAAGTTCTCTCTGAGCTCATCTGCTGTTCCCCTAAGTTTATTGAGCATCTTTAAAACTAGTGTTTTGAACTCTGAATCTAGTAGGTTGCTTGTCTGCATTTTGTTTCATTCTTTTTGTGGAACTGTGTTCTATTCTTTCATTTGGGCCATGTTTCATTGTCCCCTCATTTTGGCAGCCTCTCTGTGTTTGCTTCTGTGTATCAGGTAGAGCTGCTACAACTCCCTAGCTTGGTAGAGTGGCCAATGATAATAGGTGTCCTATAGGGTTCAATGACACAACTTCCCCTGTGCCAAAAAAAATTATGATAGTGTAAGGAGTCCCTGGGACAACTTCAAGCATACCAACATTCACTTCACGGGGGTCCCAGAAGGAGAGAGAGAGCAAGAAATTGAAGACCTATTTGAAAAAATTACAGAAAACTTCCTTAACTTGATGAAGGAAATAGACATACAAGTTCAGGAAGGGCAGACAGTCCCAAACAACATGAACCCAAAGAGGCCCACACCAAAACACATCATAATTAAAATGCCAAAGGTGAAGTACAAAGAGAGAATTGTAAAAACAGCAAGAGGAAAGCATCTGGTTACCTACAAGAGAGCTCTCTTAAGACTGTGAGCTGCTTTCTGAACAGAAACTTTGCAGGATAGAAGTGAATGGCAAAAAATATTCAGAGTGATGAAAAGCAAGGATTGACCAAGATTACTCTAAACAGCAAAGCTATCATTTAGAATCGAAGGACAGATAAAGAGCTTTCCAGACAAGAAAAATCCAAAGGAGTTCATGACCACCAATCCAGTTTATATGAAATGTGAAAGGGTCTTGTTTAAGAAGGAGGAGAAGTGGATCAAAACTATGAACAAAAAATGGCAATAAATACATAACTATCAACAAATGGATCTAAAAAACAAAATAAACAAACAAGCAGAACAGAAACAGTATCATACAGACAGAAAACATTTTGATGGTTGCCAGATGGGAGGGAGGTTGTAGGGATGTGTAAAAAAAGGTAAAGGGATTAGGAAGTACAAATTGATAGTAACAGAATAGTAATAGGGATGTAAAGTACGGCATAGGAAATAGAGCAGCCAACAAACATATATGCACAACTCATGGACATGAACAATGGTGTGGGGACTGCTGAGGGAGTGAGGGGTGATGAGTGGAGGAGGCAAAAGGGGAAAAATAAGGATAACTATAATAGCATAATCAATAAAATATAATTAAAATGAATAAATCAAAGTTAAAATATAGGTCAGCATGTATATAATTTTGGTATCACCAAATCTACCCTTGATGTCAATGACAGAAAGCATATAGGAGATCTACATTCCCATAAACAGAATAAAGAATCAATAGGTTAGAAAACTAGATACATGTCAGAGATGTAATCCAATTGGCAAATAAAAATATTTTTAAATGTTCAGATTATTAGTAACCAAAGGTTTATCAATTTAGGCAATAAGAAATACCACACCTACTGGATTGGCAAATATTAAAAAGAATGTAATGTCCATTACAAAGAGGACACACTGAACCTTTGCAAGAGGGGTTACATAGGGCCACTACCATCAGAGAGGGCACATTGAGAATGCATGTTAATCGGGCCAAAAAAATTCCCCATCAAGAATTTACCCTAAGGAAATAATCAAATAACTCTCCAATGTATACGCAATGTTTGTTGTTGATAACAGGAAAAAATAGAAACAAAGAAACAATCACATAATTAAATGTTAAATTATGTCAATGAAACAATGAACTAATAACCTATGTCATCTACTATTTCACCCATAAATATAATAACTAAATGCATGACAGCATTAATAGAGTTTTTGTATTTAAAAGTATGGGTGTGTACACATACACACTTTCAAACACAACATACACACACTTTCACAAGGAGAGAATTAGAAAACAGAAGACAAAGAAAATGGATGGATACCAGACATTACCACAGGATGACAGGATTGTAGCGTTTGTCTTTCTGCACAACTATTCCTTTTCTAATTATTAGAAAATGAGCATGCATTCCTTATTAAAAACAATAATAAAAGCTATAAAAATTATGAGGAAAACAATCTGGAAATTAATAAGAAGGCAGAAAATGTACAAAAATGCTTAGTTAAAGAAAAATAAAACATCTAAAGAATGGAGTTAATTACATTTTTCATATTGTTCATTCTCTTCATTTTTGTATTATAATATTTGCTATCTGATTTACATATAGTAGAAATATTAAGTAACAGGGCAGTGGTATAACTGATAGTCAACAGCATATCTTTAGAATTCCACATCATTGTTGCAAGCAATCTGTTACCAATTTTCACACTCCTGTGTAGTTTATGATATAAAACCAAGAAACTCCAAATAATTAACAGTCTTACTTGATACATATTTTCTCCAAGAATTTAAATCCACATAATGATAAAATATGAATTACTAATTTTATAAAGGGAATGATTGTTTCCATGAAATTAGAAATGCTTATATGATTCAGATAATTAAGCAAGATAGTAAAACATTCTTTTTAAATGTAAATAGATTACTTAGAGAATGAGTTGAAGTATCATATCAAGAACTATTTAAATAATTTTAATTAGTGAACTTTTAAATGATTATCTAATTCTATAGTCTTAAAATAGAACAAGACAATTTCTGTAAAAAAATCATCAGGAAAAAGATATTTTTAATTAATTTTCTACTGCCACAGACTCTCTTGGATGTTCACAGAATATTTAAATTCAATGATGTGAATGACCAAAACAAATATAATGTGTGTAGCCACAAGGAATACATTGTTACATGGAACAGTATGTCCAAACATAATACCTAATACAAAAAGGTAAATTGTTTTCAATGTATAAGCAAATAACACAAAGCACTAATTTCAAATAATGGATTCCCAAGGTCACCAGTTTCTATTCACAAGAAGTTTTCATTTTACAATTATAAGAGCATATATTGATATTACTGAACATGAATGTTGAATTAAAATAGATTGATATCCAAGTGAGGAATGAACACACTGTTTTGTATGTAACTTTTTACATTGCTTTTACTAGGTAAAATCTCAGGATTAAACTCGACAGGGGTCTGCTCTGTGATCAAAGGCAATTTTTTCTGAACTGACACAGTCACTTAGAAAATGGGAAAGCAAAAGAAACGTGAGTAAAGAGAGTTCACGCAGTGGAGGAAGCCACTCCTTGATGCCTGTTTTTCCTTTGGCCCTTCAATGTCATCTCTGACAGTTGGGTAATCACTGAAAGAACAGAATGAATTCAATCCACTGAGGTGCCATGTAGTCCACACACACTATCTCATTTAATCTCCCTGCACTATGAGGACAATATCGTTATTTCTATTTTATAGATAAAAAATAAGACTCAGAGGGATAAGAAGCTTGCCTAAGGATATACAGTTCCTAAATTCGGAGAATAGAATGCACCTCTTGGGCATTTATCTTTGCTCACTCTCTTGGTGATCTAATCCAGCCTCGTGGCTTAATACCATCTGTATGTCAACACTCCCAAATATCTGTATCTATACTTGTCTATTACCTATATCATCTATATCTATCTATATCTACATCTTCCTACATATCAAGCCTGAACTTCTCCCTGAACTCTGGATTTCTTTGTCCACCTGCCCATCAGACATCTCTACTTGGATTCCTAAAAGACTACTCAATTTCAACATGTCCAAATTTGAACCCTTTACATTCACCTCCTGAAACCTGCTCCACCCTCAGCCTTTCTCATCACAGTTGGTGGCAAATTCATTCTTCCATTTTCTCATCGAAAACCTAGGAGCCATCCTGGATGCAAGTCTCAGAATTTGCTTCCAATTCATAAGAAAATCCTGTAGGCTCTATTATCAAAATATTTCCTAAATTCAACCCCCTTTTTCTCTCCACCTCCATTTCGCCATCCTGGCAGAAGACATTATCACTGTTCATCTAGATTATTGCAATAGTGTTTTAACTGGCCCCCTCACTTACAGACTTGCTTTCCCCATACTTTAATTGATTCAACAACTAGAATTATCTTTTTCAAATGTAAGATTCTTCTGATCACACCCTTTCAATGGACTCAATAGAGTAAAAGCCAACGTCTTTACAAGGGCCTGGAAGGTCCTGTATGATCTGTGCCTCCCCCTTACCTCTGAGACCTCATCTCCTAATACCCTCCCTCCTACTCCTTCAGCTCCAGCCTTAGTGGCCTCCTTGATGTTCACACAGGCACTTTGCACAAACTGTTCCTCCACCTGAAGAGCTCTGTTACCTCGTTCAAGTTTATTCCAACTATCTCCTTACTGAGATGTACTTTGACCATCTAATTTTTAATTTAAATGATACCTTCCTCCTCCAATATCCCTCCTACTCCATTTCTGCTTTATTGTTTTCTTTATGGCACTTACCATCTTTGAACACATTATACAAATTAGTTATTTTGTTTATAGTCTATCACCCTGAAAGTAGGATATGAGCTCCCTGAACACAGGAATTTCTATCTGCTAAATCCCCTGTTGTAACCCAAGAACCTAAAGTTGAACCTAGCATCATACATATCTTTGACAAAATAAATGACTCAATCTAACATTAGATTCTAGTCAACTTTCACTATTACTCCTATCTCACTGAACTTCTCCTACCCCTTTGTTTGTTTCTCATGAAGGAGCATTTTACCCTCAGTTAAATACCTCTGGATTAATTACCACAAATTCTGTAAACATCTGATTGTCCAGCTGCAATGGAATCTTCATAAAAACATTCCACGTCTAAATTAATCTTGAATTATAACATGAACATATGTTCATCCTCCACTGAATTTTTGTCAGTCATTTTTCTAGACAGTCCCATCTATATCTAAATTCCTTATGTTATTTTACTCTCAGGAAATAAGAATATATGACCAGAGGAAAATTTCAGCAAGAGGAAAATGGTGAAGTATAAAAAAAAAACTGGTGAAATGATAGTAGTGTAAAGGATGAATGCAAAGACAAATTTCCATGACATGAAACTTAATGTTTCCATATTTGGAACATGAAAAAAACCCTCTACAATAGCATAGAGTATGAGGATAAAAGGTACAGGTAGAAGTCACCTGAAATATTTAGCCAATCAAGCTTCTGGCGAAAGGATCACAAACTGAGAAAGCAAGCCAGTATCTGTCCAGGAAAAGTTGAATTGTGAATGAAAAGCAATAAATCTTTATTGAGCTCATCCTACATCAACATCTTGGGCACTTAGCAACATATTGATGCTCAGAGAGGTTAGTTAACTTAATTGAGTTCATAAAATGGCCAGAAACAGACTGGATTAGAAACCATTCCTATCTGATTCTAAAGCTTACTCAAGCATTCAGAAAGCAATACCTTTTCTCTGCTATAAGTCAAAGCAGAAGTTTTTGGAACCAAATGACAAAGATAACTGTTTTTTTTTTTTAATGATTGTCATACCATACTACCTGCAGGTTCTGAAAAAGCTATGCCTTTATTTCTCTGAATACCCCGTTCCAAGATCCCAGTAAGTGATGCAATCCTACTCCTTTAGCAACTGAATTCAGGTGCCTCTCTGTCACAGAATCACTGCATTCAGTACCATGTCTATGCAAACCTACCAGCAGAGGATGAGAGGAAGTCCTCTAGTAATATGGCAACAATGACTGAGGCGGCCTTAAGAGTGGTCATCAGTCCTCCAAAGACCCACTGAGAACCCAGAGGAGTTAAGCTCTCAATCTGCTTGCTATTAGGAATACTGAGCTAAAATCCACAAATCCTCCTGTATTAGTCCATTCAGGCTGCTATAACAAAATACCACAGATTGCGTGGTTTACACAATACAAATTTCTCATAGTCTGAAGGCTGGAAGTCTGAGATCAGGGTGCCAAACTGGTTTCATGAGGGCCCTTCTGGGTCACAGATTTCTCCTTGTATCCAGAGAGGTGGGGAAGCTCTCTGGAGCCTCTTTTATAAAAACACTAATCCCAGGCATAGTGGTTCTGCCTTCCCAATTTAATAACCTCCCAAAATCCCTACTTCCTACTGTTATCACATTGGGCATTGGGATTTCAGCATATGAATTGTTTGTGGGGTGGAGGCGCCTGACCTGGTGGCTCAATTCCTTCAGCATTGTCTTGCAAAGTGAAAGGTTGGCAGTTCACTTCCAAGTCTGGCCCCAGGTCTGGGTTAGGGGTTCGGTCCCCAGTCAGGGTGCTTCTGAGAGGCAACTAATGGATGTTTCTCACATAAATGTTTCTCTTCCCCTCTTCCTCCCTTTCTTCCCCTTTCTCTAAAATAAGTAAATAAAATATTTTTTTAAAAATTTTGGGGCAGGCACACAAGCATTGAGATCATAGCACCTCTGTTTCATGGAGTTCAGAGACAGTGGAAGAAGACAGAGGGTAATGGGCTGCGAAAGCACAGAATAATATTAGAGAGTGCAGCCTTACCTGGGGCAGGGCAGGGAAGTAATAAAGGGCAATAAAATACCCATCAGGTAAGGCAGTCATGGTGATTAAGAAGTTAGAAGCAGGTACCATCACACAGATGAAGAGTTAGCTTGATGGGGTGCTAACAGCAGGTAGCAGAACCTTAGTCTCTCTGGTAAGGAAGGCTCAGGGGCCCATTCCCAGTCAACGTATCTATTGACCAGGAAACCAGCAGATCTCCACTTCCCAACTAGAGAACAACAAAATAAGAATAGGCCCTCAGAAGACAAGCAGAAGTCAAATTATCAGTAACTTGTTGCATCTCCAAAATCCAGGTCTTTAAAAACCTACTTTATGTCCTTGTGCTCTCACGATATAAGGTGGGATCCTACTATGGCTATAGCTGTACTATTGCTCCACTGGCATTAGCTTCAAGAAAGAGCTGCCAGAGGTCAGGAATTAGGAAGGGCCACCAAAGATAAGGGTGAAAAGTAGTTTTTGCATTCATTACACTTCTAAGTATTTGTTTGCAGACCTGACAAGTCATAAGCAACTATGAGAAAAAAAATAAAATCCTGACAAATTGGCAAAAGATTGTAAGTATTCAAAATAGATAAACAAGAGTCATAATGTGCTTGAAAGGCAATTATATATGCTAATTATAAAGAAAAAAGGAAAGAGATTGGGAAAAATGTGAACGGGGCCAAGCAAAGGATAGAAAAAGCAAAACGGAGAAGACAACAATAAACAGGGTAAAAGCAGAAAGTAGAAGAAGAGAGACAAAGAGAAAAGAAATACATCTGCCCTTCTCCTCTATAACTGCTGGTGACCCTCTGGATTTGCTACCACGAGGCTTTCGTAAACACGGCTGAGGCCATCGGGTAGGGAAGGGGAGTCCTCAGGATTCCTTCATTGTGCCCAAACAGGTCTGTCCATCCAGCATGATGTTCATTCACCCTGCTGATGACCATGTGACACAACAGATGGAGGATGGAACTGTCCTCAGAACTGGATAGATGACAGATGATAGATGGATAGATAGATAGATAGATAATAGATAGATCCCACTAATACAATGCTAAATTCTGAGTCACCAAGTTCCCCAGGTGAAAAGTAAATTAGTGTACTTCTTATACATTGTTAAGAGTAAAAGATACAGCTTTCTATCCTTTAATATGTCCAACTACATATAGTGTTCATTAACTGATGAGTTATACAGAAATAGAGTGCTTGGGCTTTGAGATCCCTGTCTGCAAAGTTGTTGGGTTTATTATTTCTTACATAAACTCACTTGTGTCAACCATAATAATCACCCCTAGTAATAGTGAATATTTATTGTCACACCCTTATGTGTTAGTCTTTGAGCCAACCACTTCATATACATTTTCCTTTACTCCTCAAAATGTTCCAAAATAAAGTGATCCTTATCTTCCTTTATGAATAAGGAAATTGAGTCATAGAGATATAAATA
>PVKM010018990.1:0-24609 GCA_004027735.1 Carollia perspicillata | reverse complement strand
CCTCTCCCCCTCCTCCCCCTTCCCCTCCCCTTCTCTCTCTTTCTCTCCTCTTTCTTTTTGGAATCACTCTCAATCATTGGCTGGGAGCAGCCTTGGAAGGGTGTGGCCTCAGTGAGGGATGCTGCTGTGGATTCCAAGGATGGGCAGCTGGAGGATGGGCAGCGACCCTCCCTGCAGCAGGTTCTCTTGAAGGAAGATCTGAGCAGTCCCTCCAGGGTCACCACAGTGTGATGCTGGACAAGTCCCATAATCTTTCTGAACCTCATTTGCAAAGTGAACTTGGTGTCATCTCCATCACCAGGTTTTAGGCAGACCAAGATGACATAAGTACAAGCACTTGGCATTGTATCTAGAAAGGATATAAGTGACTGACCGTTATTCTTTTTCCCATCATCCATATGAGTAAACTGTGGCTCAGAGAAAGAAAATGAGCAGTTTTTCTCAAAGGCTTCATGACTTGTGGCAAATGCAGTATTAAAATCCAGCCAACCTCGTAACCTACACATACTACATTTAAGCAGATAGTTATGTAAGAATTTATTCCCAGTGTCTGGAACCGGGGACTGTATGAACACTCTCTGTATTCTATAAGCCGTGTCTGTGCTGAAACATCTGTCAGCCCCGGGATGGGCACATACATAGCTTTTCCTTAATTTCCTTGTGTCTTACTTTCCACTGGACATCACAGGCAACTGCCAAGCACCTTCTTTTCTCATCATTAGATGCATATTGGAATCAGGAGCTTTTGGAAGGAGGACAGTATTTCCAGCACTGAAATATTCATCTTTGAAAAACACTATCATAGGAGGCAAAAAAATTAAGATGTAAATAGGGAGGAGTGGGCAGAGCAGGGGAAAGCAATGGTGGGGGTGGGGTGGGGAGGATTGGGACAACTGTAACTGAACAACAATTTTACAAAAAGACGTAAATAGGTTTCATTTAAGTTTCACCACTTCCACCTGCTGCTCCCTGTCTGGGGGCTTGTGGTCATGGGTTGCAGCTCGCTGGGGGCACGTTGAGCTCTGGCCCTTTCATTCCCCCTGCTGCTGTCACTGTTGTGGGAAGTGAAATTCTAACAATGCTGATAGCCAGGAGCAGCCTGCGGCCAGGGGTCAGGGAAGACACACGTAACCCCCTGTGGTCTCTCAGCCATTTGTCTCACTTCTTACTTACGCCTCTTTGGATGTTGCTCAAGAACCATCCCTCCTTCCCTCAAACTGCCCACTTCCTGAAGTCATGGGTCAGCTTCCACTGCAGAAGGGATGACGCCAGACGGTCTCCTCTGGGCTTTCCCTGCGGAAATTGTTTTCTGGAGATAAACGTTTGATGCCTGGTGAACCTTATAATAAATAAATCTAGTGTTAGACCCGGGATTCAGTTTGATGAACATTTTTAGTGTTGACCATGGCTAGGTGGCTAGAAATTTTGAGCTGAAAAGGTAGTTTCTGTCTTCACAGAGAGAGACATAGATACGATTCAGTTCCAATCCCCTGTAATAAATATGGTGGTGGAGTTATGTATATGGCAGAGTGACAACAGAGAGGATAATGATTTGGGGCGTGTGTGATGGGGTGTTTGAGTGCATCGGGGAAGGCTGCCAGGGGGAGGTGCTGCCCAAAGGGGACATCAAAAGCTAACTATGGGTTTATCAAGTGGATAATAGAGAGGAGCATCCCAGGCAGAAGGAAAAGCTTCTGCAAACGTGTGATGTGTTTGACGGGACTTAGGCACTGCTGGAGTAAAGTACAAAGAAGGATTTAGTAGGACATGAAGCAGAAACCAGAGGTTTGGACCAGAACAAGAACTGGTTTTCTAGATCATACTGAGCGATTTAGACTTACCGGAGTCAGTGACAGGATGCTGGTGAGGGTGGCAAGTAGGGGGGCTGTGTGGTTACACTTGTTTCCAGAGGAATTCTGTGCTTCTGGGGGACGAAGAGTGCACTGGGGGAGACCGGACCAGGCTGGAAGGTCAGTTAGGGGGCTGACGGAAAAGTCCAGGTGAGGAAAGGTGGAGATCAGAATTAGTGCAAATTGCAGTGGCAGTGGAAAGGGGGATAAACAAGGGACGGCCCTTGGATGAGAAATAGTAACAGTAATAGCAATATAAATTCTTATTGCTGTAGTAATATTATTCAAGTCCTTGTAATGTGCTTGGCCCTGTGATTGATAAACACTCTTCCTGTTTACGACAATCCTGTGAGGTATTAAAGGGTTACAATCTCTCCTCCAAGATTCTAAAATTCCTAAACCCCTGAAGACAAACAAGTTTTCTAAGTTTTTTATTTGCAGTAAAACTTGGCCAGATTTTTTAATTACCTTGGTGGGAAGATCTGACCTGAGTTGCCAGGAGGCTACTTAAAGGTTTCATTTATGTCACCTAGTGTGGATATCCTGCTGTAGGAATGAATAGAAATATGTTTGATGACAGAGAGCTGCCCCAAACCCTTCCGGGGATTTTACCAAATATACAATAGATGATGTAATGCCCTCTGTGGGTGTTACAGATGATACTTTGTATCCACTTTATTGCCTTTGTAAATGTCAAAGCTTCTCCATTTCCATAACACATTTGACCCCAAGGGTTTCAGATAAGGGACTGTGGGCCTGTAGTCACCATTTATGGCTGTGGAAACCAAGGCAGAGAGAGGTTAAGTAACTTGTTCGAAGGTACCGGGCTCTTTTGGGTACACAGCTCTTTTGGACTCCAGTGCCTGCACTTGAACCCTATTTCTGTGTTGTCTCCATTGGTTCGTAGAAAGAAAACTTACGATTCTATCCGTGAGTGATAATACCTTCATAGGCATTAGAAGAGTGGAAGCGTTTTCTTTCCAAAGTGACTCAGATGAATCCTTTGGCCAGAAAGAAGACTCCGGGGTGATGGAGTAGGTTTCCTGGGGTGAGGGTAGAGGGTGGGTAGGGAGGAGATGGAGGTCGGTAGCCAGTTCA
Organism: Carollia perspicillata; assembly: GCA_004027735.1. NCBI lineage: Eukaryota > Metazoa > Chordata > Mammalia > Chiroptera > Phyllostomidae > Carollia > Carollia perspicillata. Next base: position 21,661 of record PVKM010018990.1, on the reverse strand, counting down.
GGGGGATTCCTCCGGTGGAGATGAAGGTTCACAGCTGCTTACCATCCTGGGGCTCCAGGTCGAAGGAATTGGGATGAGATTTTGGTCTGCAGTTTTTAACTCACAAAAACAAAATGATGGTGCCCACGTGTGTATGTGATAGTGCACACAGGTGGGCACTGTCATTTCTCACACACGTACTGGAAGGAACTCTGTCAAAGTGTTAACAGTGGTAAACTTTGGGTGGCAAGGTTATGGATGATTTTGGTTTTGATTTGTAAAGCTTTACAGATTTTTTCAAAATTTATCACATTTAACTTTCATAATTAGAAAATATGCTTTGAACATTTTCGTGTGACAAATGACATTATTTTGAGGAGAGAGAATGCAGTAAGTGCCTTGTAAATAAGGCATTCGGTAAGTATTTCTCATGTTCAATTGGTAGACAACTTTCTTGTCCCGCTTGGTCATGGCCATGAATACTGGAAAGTTGAAAAGTCGAATTTTTGTTAATTATTTGGAATCATGTCATGTTTTCCAAAATATTTTTCAGTTTTTAAAAGCTATGTTGGTCCACTTTATTGCAATAACAAATTTTAAAAGGAATCAAAAGATTTTTAAGTCATAACGAATTATTTGATCAAAATGAAGCAATACTTAGTTTAATAAGCATTCCAGTACCATGAGAGAATTTAGGCAGTCTTTTGAAGCTTATACTAGGTTTTAACAAGAGAAAAAAGTCTCTTCTGTGAAACAAGGTATAATTATGTCATTTTATATGTATTAGAAGTAAAGAATATAACATATCTATATTCCATAAGAGGCAAATTTTTATCAAGTACTTGATTTACGCTAAGAGGATGGGGGAACTCTAAGAAGTGGTAGGCCTGATCTTGGGTTTTAAAATACGTATCTTCTAAACTGGAAGTTTTAACCTTCTCTAATCTTCCACCAAGTCACCCTTCTATGTAATATTTTGCCTTAAAGGAACAGGAAATTGCAACAGATATACTGCATGATTTTTTCAAAAATAACTTCTCTTTGGGCCTTAGTCTTCTTGTTGGTAGTCAGGGATAAGAAGACCTATTTTGTAGAAGTGTGACTGGCTGTGTGCTGTTAAATGTCTAACAAACAGCCTTTGAAAAGAAAAAAAGAGAGTACCACTCTGATTGGCAGTGTTTCCTAATTCCTGAGCTGTAAGGAGTCCTACTGGGGCTGGCTTCTTGCTACCATGGTAACATCAGAACACCGTTATATAGTATTTCCTGCCTAACCCCACATTTGTATATAATAAATATAAATAACCTTAAGAGCATAGATGACAGTAAAATGTAGTCAAATAATTAGGAAGTGATGAGTTTTGAGTATTTATTACCATTGTTTTAAATATAATTTAATTCTAAATTTACGTAGTTTGATTTTTAATAACGCCGTGTTTCACAACAAGCTTGCGAAATTCCTGAAAACTTAACAGTTGGTTCTTGGAGCCCGTGCAAGCCAGCTCCAGCACACCGCTCACTAGGTGTTGTGAACATTAAAAGGAAATCGTTAATTTTAAAACTGCCTAATAGTGACTTAGAACATCATAGGTCCTCCATAAATCCTACTTTTCTCCTCTGAGCTGTGTTTCATTAAATGCTCCATCCCCCTCCTCGGAGCCCATGACAGCTCCAGTGTGATGCATTATCCGGAACATTCAGGAAAACTGCATGAGCAGGATTCCCTTACTCTCAGTCCGTTTCTGAGAAGAGTCAGCTTGACGATGAGGAGAAAAGACAGACATTGCCGTCTTCATCTCTCCTGGAAAGAATTTGTTCTTGTTTCCAAAATCTGCACGCCTGGAAGTCACTGCCTTCTTTTCCCCTGGACCAATTCTTTATTTTTCCCTCATCCTCGATCTGACCATTGTTTGGATGTACCATTAACGTATTTAACCAATTATTTATTTTTCAACTTTTAGATTGCATGCAAAATTTAGCTATTTCAAATAATGCTGTAATGAATAATTTTGTGTATAGGAACGGATGGGTCAAAAGGTATATGCCTTTATAGGTTTGAACAGCATCGCTAAGACTCCCAGTATAAGCTGCATACCCATGTGCATTAGCGGTGCAAGAGAGCACCCATTTCCCCAGGGCACTGACCACAGAGCATACTGGCCACCTTTCATCTCGGTTTTGGCAACTTGATACATACTTTTGTGTAGCTTATTTACTAATATGCTGAACAGTAGTCACGATGATGGATATCCCTGACCTTAGTTAGATGCCCCTTGAGTTTGCCCATTAAACCTAAGGCTGTCTTTTGAGTTGAGATTTTTTTCAGTGTTAAGTATCTATATACTAGTATTTTGTGATGCTTTACCTGGTTTTTTAACAAACACTTATCTTTTTATTTTTTTACAAGTGATATTTGGGAAGATCTGTATTTTCATTTTAATATTGTCTTGATAATTATAAATTTATGTAACATGCTTAGTGCATTTCCCTCATTCCCTCCTTTTTTCCTCCCTTCCTTTCTCCCTTCCTTCCTTGATTTCACACATAAGTGATATCATGCAATATTTACCTTTCTTTGTCTGGCTTACTTCACTTAGTATAATGCTGTCTAGTTTTATCTGTGTTGTTGCAAGTGGCAGGATTTTCTTCTTTTTAAAGGCTGAATAATACTCCATATGAATATATATGAGTGTACAGACATATATATGTCTATATATAGACACATATAGACATATATGTCTATGTCTATACATATGTGCGTATATATAGTATATACATAGTGTGTGTGTGTGTGTGTGTGTGTGTATGTACTCTTTATAAACATTTTCTTTATCCATTCCTTGGCTATTGTGAGTAATTCTACAATGAACATGGGAGTACAGATATTTTGGGGGGTTAGCGATGTCATTTCCTTCAGATATATCTCCAGAAGTAGGATTGCTGGGTCATATGTTAGTTCTGTTTTCCCTCCATACTGTTTTCCATGGTGGCTTTACAGTTTCCATTCCCACCAGCAGTGCAGAAGGGGTCCCTTTGTTCTATAGTATTTATCTCTTTTTCTTAATAGGAGACCTCTTAGCGGGTGTAAGGTAATTATCTCCCTGTGTTTTTGATTTGTATTTTCCTGATGATTAGTGATATTGAGCACCTTTTTATGTACCTGGTAGCTATTTGTATGGCTTCTTTGACAAAATGTCTACCCAAGTCCTTTGCCCATTTAAAAAAAATTGGATTATTTGGGTATTTTTTGCTATTGAGTTGTATGAGTTCTTTATATATTGTGCATATTAGCCCCTTATTGGATATGGGGTTTGCAAGTATTTTTATCTCATTTCACACATTGCTTTTCATTTTGTTGATAATTTCCTGAACTGTACACAGGCTGTTTCAGTTAAATCAGTTCTAGGTTTTCTTAATGCCTAAAGGGAAATTCATACACCAATCCATCCCTACTATCTATAGATCCGAACCATTGTCCTTTCCCTGCAGTAAACCATTTCCAGTTGTATTTTCTAGAATTCTCCTAACAACACACTTTTCTAAATATTTTACTTCTAATGCAAACATTCCATTCTCCATTTTGCCTAGGTGGACATCTGGTTGGACCTCTAAGTCACCACTTTCGCTGTAGCCTTCTCAAGCAGAGTGTATTTTTCAAAGCCACATTAGTAAGCCCTGCCATCTTCTCCCCTTATTGCCTGGTCACACCATTTCAGACCTGGCTCCCTGCCTTCTGCTATCAACCTAGAAGAATTGACGTCTACTTTGAACATCCCCCAAAGGACTCAGACCTCCCCTTTCCTTGATTCCTTTCTGTCTCCAGTGATCTTCTGCTTTCCTGTAACTGCCCTTTTTCAGTCTTTCATGCTGTTGACTTTTGTCAACAGCTGGTGCCTCCACAGATGCTCCAGACACTCTCCCTTATCTGCATTTCCTTCCTTCCTGTTCAGTGGTAGAAGCATCCTTTGTGATACAAAGTGCCCCACCTCCAATATTGCTAATTCAGCCCTCCGGCTTTCCAGTTCACATGCTCCATTATCTCTATACCATGATTCCGAGGACTCATCTAAATGCTCAAGCTATTGATTCCTTTCATTTCTGTATTAACTGCTTCCTGTTGTATTTTATCCTATCCAGATTATGTTCTACTGGCCTTCATTTTACTCTCTCTCTTGCAAATAACCTCATCTTTCTTGCCCTCCTCTCTGTCTTTGTAACTGCCTGATCTCCATTAAATGGAGTGAAACTGATTGCCGACATCCAAAGAGTTAGCTCAAGACGTCTGGAGAAAATCACCCATTGGGAAAAAATGGTATGTGTCATTGTCACTTTATGAGCATCGACCTCCAACTGCACCCTCATAAATGCCAAGATATCTTATTTAAATTTTCTTAGTGAGTCTTCCCTTCATCAATAAATGTATTTTCCATCTCCTTCATTTTCCTTAAATCTTTAAACTGCCTCCCTGCAAACTTCATCAAGTGATGTCTTTCTGTCCAAAGAAGAAAGAGAAGGCATCAAGTAGGAACTTTCCCTCCTCCCACCGTGATATCCACAGACTCACCTGCATTTCCTTCCTTCCTGTTCAGTGGTAGAAGCATCCTTTGTCTAACCAGCAGCCAGTGCCTCAACAGATGCTCCAGACACTCTCCCTTGTCATCTTCACAAGCCTTACCAAACTAGGTATTCCCTCCAACCCCTGCAGCTTTAATCTCTGCACTTTCACTGGATTCTTTGTAGCATCCTGCATCCATGTAATGGTCAACCTCAGCTTTAAAATACTTTTCTTGGTATGCCATCTCTTGATGGCATTTTATAACAAACTTCCTGAAAAAGCTTTGTACACATGCCACTTCCATTTCCTTACCTCCCATTCATGTTTTTCCCATTCATCTCAGTCTAGATTCTGTGCTCGTTATTTTCCACAAATTGATCTTGTTAAAGTCAGCATGTTCTTCCTAAATTCCAATGACCACCTGTAAGTCCTTATCTACAATGTCTTCACAGCCGCATTTAACATATTTCTATTAAAACAGGACTCTATCTCCATCTCTGGTCCTATATGTCTTTCTTTCCCAGTCAGTGTCTCTCTTCTCAGTTGGTCATGCCCTGAATATAGGCCATATCATTTTTTCATCTTCTTCATTTTCTATTCACATATCCCACTTTCCCCCTGCAAGACACTCATCAAATCTGCCCAATTTCCCCCCTTCACCTCTGCTACTGCTTCAGTCCAAACTTTCATTTTCTGACTGCATGGCTGTAATGACTGACCACCTGATAGTTCTTCTCACTTTTGTTCTTGCTCTGCCCAGTTCACTCTTTACACTGCTCCAGAGTGATTCTTCATGATTCTACATGTCATGCCACACGACTATAATTAAAATCCCAAATCTTCAATGTGGTCTATAAGGTGCGATCTGATCTTTGACTTTCTCTTAATCCTCCTTTTCCTCTTGTTCTCAGTGCCTCAGCCACATTGACTGACTGCAAATACAGGCAAGTGAGGAGACTTCGCATATACTGAATGTTCTTCCACCCGCTCTACGTGGCTGACTCCTACTCACCTCCCGGGTTCAACTTAAATGTCCCTTCCTCAGAAAATCTTGGTCTGACCCCCAAAGATACCCCTCTTATAACATCTCATCACACTTTTTCCCCTTTCTTCATGGCCTTTATTCAATTGTATAGGAATATATCTGTATACTTATTTGTTAAATGTCCATCTCTTCCATGAGGAAAGGGTGCAGGTTAGTTTTGTTTTTCACTTAATTGCCAGCATTTCTTGCAGAACATGACACAGACTACAACTCATTAGACAGTTGCTTACTGGGTGATTGAAAGGGGACTTAGGCTTGGCCTTGCTTTGACGCAGAGGTATTTAGTGGCCTAATCTGTCAGGTATCACACAGCCAGGTGCCCTTTCAGGGTTCTGTACTGTGACCTGGGAACTGAATCAGCAGGTTTTATGGTAATGAGGACTTTCAAACCATGGGCATGTGTATACTTCTGTTTACACTGTGAACTTTAGGCTCTGAGACCTCTTGTCCTCCTCTCCAAACCCATTAGCTGCCATGTGAGGTCTCTCAGACATTCACAGCCAATTATCCAGGAAGTCTCTCGAACCTTCTTGTCCTCTGACTACTGGTTCATTGGGAACATTGCTTTTCACTGTGGGAGCTGTGGCCATATCATGTTGGTGCTTTCTTGTATCACTGTGCCAAACTAGAAGTAGGAAAAAGAGGGAGAATTTTGAAAAGCAATGAACTTTGAGATGGGAGGACTAAGGGGATTGTTTTCTCTCTCCCGGATTCATAGAATGTCAGAATGGCAAAGTACTTTACAGCTCTAATGTAAACCTCCATTGAACAGATAAGAAGTTTGAAGCCCAGAGAACTGATTTATCCAAGTTCACACAGTTGTTTGACCTCTGTGTCTACTATACTGTGTATTTATCTTGAATTTTTTTCTGAATTATAAAAAGGTTGGAGCAAAATGAAGGTTATGGATGAAAAGGGATTGGGACATAGTCTCTGTGGTTAGAGGGAAATACTCAAGTTCTTTATCCCTCAGGGTTGAAAGGAACCTCAAAAGTCAAGTACACTGGTTCATGCCTTACTGACACTGTTGCCAGGTCCATGGGTATGAGGCTCACCATTGAGGAAATTAGGAACAGAGCTTACTCTCTGATGAATATAGTGTCCTTGGCAAAATAGTGTTGTTGACAAAGAAAACGTTACTATTCTACTTGAAGGAACTTCAGTTTCTCCCTAACCTTTCAATTAAATGGGTCCACCAATTTCTCCTTCACTGAAATGATTTTCATTTCCTTACCTGGGATGTGTTCCACTCCTCACATGCTAAGGATTTTGTTCAGTGTTGGTTGGGTTTCAGAAGTATAGCCAAATGATTCTACCAGTCTGAGTGGTAGAGCAAATTTCATTGGCTGTGCTTCATACCGTGATTGAAACTGCCCTGACATTTATGAGGGATGAGTAAGTGTAAGTTGCCTTTGCTAAAATATCAGGTAGTGATATTTCCTGTATGAAGTATCAGGCCATGCATTGACTGGAAATATTTCTAACCAGCACCCTTAGCTTCCTGTGTGTGAGCTCATTCTTTCTCACCTCAAGCAGTTCATCTGCCGCACCCCACCTTGTGGGAGAGGCAAAGGCACAAGACGGGAAGCAGGAAGTTCGAAGGCACCTGCTTCTGAAAAATCCTGTGATTACAGGCATCAGATTTGAGAGCTCCCCACCAGTGAGTAAATTCTTTGCTACCTAAAGGAAACAGGTAACCTGGAGGGTGGCAGCTCTGATCCTTGGATCCTGTGAGGACCCAAAGAGACCTACACATAATTGGCAGCTTTCAATTTAGTCTGTCCCAACTGAAAGACATAAAGAGTTAATATTCACCGAGCACTTACTATCTGCCAGGCACTGTGCTGAATGATTCCTGGGGCTGTCATGTTGTATGGACTCCAGGGAGCACCATTCCCACCGCAGTCCTTATAAAATGTACCACCGACAGTTGTGTGGTGGGGCGTCTTTATGTCTATTATAACGGTTACTGCAACTGACCGTTAAATAACCACGCCAATAAATTAAGTCCTTTGGCTTCCAATTAATTTTTTTAAAAATGGCAGGCCCCAGTAGGAGATCAGAAGAAGGCATGAGGTCAGGGTGTGTATTCCCCTGGCTTCTTCCCCGTAAGGTCATTCTGGGCTGGCTGTGTCTCTGCTCCTCTCAAGACAGTTTTTTCTATATAACTCTGTCCCTCTGGGTTCTAGCTTATTCTGTTGTCCCTTTGCTGCACTGGCCCTTGAAGTTTCTCTGTATTGCACTTACCCTAATTTGGATGTGCCTCTATTTCCTGTAGGGACCCTGACTACTACAGGCTAGATTTCAAGATGAAGTCTATCTGACTAGAAATTTAAGGTCCTTCCCACCATCTCTTGTTAGCACCCATTGAAAAATGCTAATACTGTAACACGACTGTCTTTTGAGTCAAGTGGAGTAACTGGCAAGCATCTCCAAGGTGATGCATGTTAGGTGCCTACTTGAAAAATCTCCATAGGACATTAACAATAGCACTTGAAGCCAAGAGGACCTGCCCTGCATGCACATGGTGCTTCAGTGATTGCTTGAGACACACTAGGATAGTACCTCCTGTAAAGAAGGTCTCTCTGGTCTCAGAAGCTTGTCAATGCCGTTAATGCAGTTTCATTCAACTGGACTAACGGTTTGCAACTCCAGAAGTGTTCAATTAAAGATTTAAAAAAAACTTGTAAGGAGTATACATCTTGACAGAACAGCTAATTAATTGGAGAGCTTTTTAACAAGATGGTTAGGCAGGAGAGAATGGGTCATGGAAAAGGTCACCTTGGATAAGGGAGGGAGAATGTGCAGAACAGCGTGTGGAGCTTTGCCAAGGGGGCAAGTTCATACTGGTGGTATGGTACTGTGAGGAAGCCCTGGGAGGCCAAGGGCACTACCCACTGGAGGAGAGGTGAGGACATGAAGCAGGGGTAGAGGTGAGACATGGGACAAAGCTGAAATCTCCACCTACCCGACAGGTTTTCTCTCGCTTGCCTTGGGTAACATCCTTGTAGATCTCAGGTGACATATCTTCATGGCTTAGTTTAATCCTTCCACCTCATTATAAAAAGTCACTCTAATTTCCTGTTTATTTTTCAGCAAAAGGGAAGTTCAAAGCATGTGATTATAAGTGGGTTCACAGCCTAGAGGGTGTCTCCATAAAAAAAAGATTATAAAAGCAAGAGGAGTTGGCAAATTTTGGAGAGTGTGTATCTGTTATTTAGATGTTTATCCCTTAAGTAGGCCCAGGGTTGGGGTAGGAGCTACCCAGAAACCACTGGGGTCTGTATTAGTGCCATTTGTGTTCTAACTTCATAGTCATGATTCCGATTGGAATACTGTGGATGGAATGGAAGGAGAGAGTAGAAAGGGCCATGGAAGGGAGGCCAGTAGTTAAGAAGAAGCTCTGATGTCAGACCTTGATACTTAGTAACCATGTGGCATAGACCAAGTTACAGTACTTGGTTGAACTTCAGGCACATTATCTGTAAGCAGGATGATAATAATAATATATACTTACATACATACATAAACTTACATATATGCAAATGTACCTCTCAGGTTTGTGGTGAGAATTAAAAAAGTTAATTTGAGTAAAGTGCTTAGAACGATTCCTGGCACACAGTAAGGGCCATTTGGTCATTATGGTTATTGTTACTATTAGGCAGTAAGGGAAGGAAGGAGTGCTGTTAACAGTTGGTGAGAGGTTGCCAGAGAACTATTACTCACTTGAGCTTGGCTAAAACTGGTCCAGATTGTGTAACTCAGAAGCATGTTAAGTGTATATGGAGAAGGAAGAGGGGGACAGGAAATTTTAGCTGGAGGTTGGCCTTCTGCTAACCAACCCCTTAGTAGAAGGAAATAGATAATGCATTGAACAATACAGTTAAGGTCAAAGGTGATTTATTGATCAATTTAATAAGTGTTTATTGAACACTGCATCCTTGCCAGCCATTGAGCTAGGTGCTCTAAAACTCTATGAGGGCAGAGACTTTATCTCTTTCTCTGTTCTCAGTCGCTACCTGTGCACTGACACAAGAATGTGTAAAGGAAATCAAAGACCTAGGTGATTCCAAAGGTTAATCAAATCTTGGTCTTTATTGCGAATCTCTCATCCCTAATGACATTAGTGTTTGTAATAAAGTGATGATATCAGTGCTTCTTATCTGGCACAAATGAATGAACAGTGAGTAAATGTAGCCTTCAACTGATTGGTATCTTCTGGAACACAGCAAATGTTTTTTTTTTGGGTGTGTGTGAAAACATGTTGGGGGCTGGTGATCAGTGATGAAAAGAGAGGTTGGCAGGATGTATGGCATGTAAATCTGGTTAAACTGAAAAATCTGAACCATCCCAGAAACCGAGATACTTACTGAATGGACACCAGAAATCAGAATGACTTCCTTTGCAGCCATTGCTTGGAAGATGCTCTAACTCTGCTTTCCCTCGGCTCATCCGAGGATTGGCCCTCTCTACTGGACTGCATCCAGAGCCTCATTATTCATCATCAATACCAGAAGCCAGGCTTCAATGCTTGTACAGCCAGCTGCTGCTCATTCCCTTTAATCTTTCCACATCCTGACAGAGGTGTCAGGGAAACAACAACTTCTCAAATGACAGCTTCCCCTGGCTTGTGCCTGGGAGACCTAATAATGTTCTTCCATCTGCTCCATTCTGGCCTAGAGTGAGTGTGGACCGCAGAGCAGCCACTCCAGGATGTTTGCCTTAACAAGTGTGGTCAAGTGCAGACATGGGACGGACATAGCTTGGAGACACATGGAGAGCATATCTTAGGCACACTCACTAGAACACAGCTTCAGGTCTTGAGACAGGCTTTGGAATGCTTGCTGTGGGCATTGCTGCCAGGATACCGTTGCCCTTTCAGACCCCTGTCTGTAACAGATGGGCAACTCCTGTTGTTGAATGGCAAAGGAATACGGGCAGTGGGGGTCACTGGCTTGAAAGGCTTGTTCTTCTGAATAGGTTTGGGCTGCTTTCATGATAAAATTCCCTTAGGATTTCACAGCCAAGTGGATTTAAAGCATAAATGACAAAGTTTTTGTTTCAATATCATCCCATTTTACCTGCAAGCAATATTTTAGAAGAGCAAACATAAATTTTAAATTATAACTTACTTAATTCACTGATATAATAGGTATAATTAATGCATGCTTATTCTAGATTTTGAACATGAATATTATGTAGCAACTCATGTCTGTAGAGTTTGCTTAATGCTTTGTTACAAAGGTAATATATGCATGTTTATTACCTACACTTCAGAAAATACTGAATGAACAACACTGAAAATTAAAATCGCCTGTAATCCCTGACTCTGAGGTAGATTCACATTGTAGTGTATTTTCTTCTGGGCTTTGATCCTATGAATACATCTAATATGTTTTTGAGTAATTTTTACGTATAAAGCTAAGTCACATCAACAGTGCAAAGAGCAAAGAAAAGGAAATTACTTTTTTTGCCTGTTTGCAAGCTTGCCCTTGAATGAATGTTCTCGCAAACATAACACAGCTACCTCTGTTGCCTACTTCACACACAAAGCCAGAAAACCATGGTGGGGAGGTAGGCTGGGGAGTGAGGACAGGCAGAGGAAAATGCAACTCAGTTTAATATCTTGACCAGTGGGTCAATTATCTTGCTGAATGCCTTTGGAGGGTTGTTTCACATAGGGGAATGTAAAGATGTTTCATTGCTTGCTTGCTTGATTCATTCACTTATTCATCCATTCAGCAAACATTGATTAAGTCCTCATTTTGAACCAGGTATTCCATAGGCAATGAGATAAAAACATAAATAGGACACCCCCTTGACATCAGAGGGCACCTGGTCTGGGGTAGAAACCAGATGAATAACTTAGCAATGACATCGAGATGCCTGAAGAGTTGTGACAGAGCCACATGGATGTGTGGAAATTAGGACATCAGTTGAACTTGTTGGAGGGAAAGGCACTTGTGGAGATGTGGTGGGAGATGGGCTCTGTGTGCTGCACTAGGGAGTTTGTCCTTAATCTTGAAAGCTCCTGGAGTCCCCGAAGGGTGTAGAGAGGGGAGGTAATGGTTCACTTTTGTATTTTGGTGAGCATGATTGGAAACAAACAAGATTTTGACATCAGACAGCTGCATGATCCTTTGAAAAACAAAACAAAAAAACTAAAAAGCAAGTAAGATTCTCAGAGCTTCAGTTATCCCATCTGTAAAATAAGAATAACTGTCTACAAGATTGTAGTGAGGTTTTAATGCAAAAGAAAGTAGTTCCCACTAAATTCCTTGTAATTCTAAGTTCCTTGAGCATCCTTATAACCTTTATTTTGAACGCTATGTCTGATAAATTGCTTGCCTCAATTTCATTTAGCTCTTTATTCTGGGGATTCCACCTTTTCCTTTGTTTGAGGGTTATTTCTTTGTCTCCCCATTTTAGCTGTCTCATTTTTTTTGTTTCCATATGTTTAGATGGGTCCACTTTGACTCCCTGCCTTCGTGGGGTGGCCTTATGCAGTAGGACTCCTGTGGTACCCAGTGGTGCAGTCTTCTTGAACCAACACGTATATCTCTTGAGCTGGATGCTCTAGGAGTGTCCCTTGTGTGGGTTATGTGGGCTCTTTTGTTGCATTTGGGTCTTGATTTTGTCCACCTGTTCATTGGTGGGATCTCCCCTCCAGCTGACTGACTGAAAGGCTCAACCCCAATCACACCTTGTACACTGTGGTACAGGTCCTGACAGAACAAAATAAAACAACACAAAGAGGCATGCAACAGAAGCAAACAAAAAACCCCTCCAAAAACACAGCAAGATCAACAACAAAAGAGCAAGAATAAGAAAAGAAGAAAAGGAAATAGAACAGCAAAGGAAAAAAAGAAAATAAGAAGACCAAAGGGAAGAAAAATGATTATGAGAGAAGAGAGGGAAGAGAAACAGTAAGAATAAGGAGTAGAAGTAGGAAAACAAAACAAAATAAAACAATTAAAAGAACAAAGAGAGAAAGAATAAAAAATAAGAAAAGGAAAGAAGAAAACAATAGAGTAAGAAAAGGAAAGAATAAAATAAGAGATATGAAAGAAAAAGTAGAAAAAGAAAACAATAATACAAAGGCTACGAAAAAGAAAAAAAACAATGAAAAAGAGCAAAGCGGAATTTGTGTCAGCAGAGCTTAGTGCCTGCCTGCTGTGTTCTCCCTTTGGATGTGGCTCTGACATTGTTTGAAGCTGGTATAAGCTAGTGTCAGATGCTGTTCATGTCTAGCTTTTGGCTGCCAGTTCAAAGTGCAAAACAATCCACAGTTTGTGGCTGTCTCCTCCAGGCTTGGCTGCACACAGGATGGGCCAACCTGTGCTGCAAGGCTGGCTTTTACCAGTACACAAGGCCCAGGGTGGGTCAGCAAACATGCCAAGGTACCGCAGGATCACTTCTACCTACCTCTGCCTGCAGGCCTGCTGTCAGTCTTAGTCATTGACCAGACTGTTTATGAGAAGGCTTACGGTGGAATCAGGAGGATGGGACCCCTGGGTCTCTTGTGGGGGTCAGGGAAGTGCGGCTTAGACTTCAGTGAAGATGGTGGGTAGGTTTCCCTACCCCAGAGACACATGTCTGAGATTGTCCTGGATTATTCCCCTGTACTCAGCAGGCAGAGCTTCTAGTAGGAAAGTGGGTAGGGTCTCCAGAGCCCAGAGTTCAGGTCTGCCAGAAACCAGGAGGGTGTTTCTATGGATCTCCCATGAGGGCAAGCACCAGTACAGTTCCCAGGAAAATGTGTGGAATGGTCGTGCCCTAAAGCCAGTCTCTGACACCCCCTGATCCTGCCTATGTTGCTCTCTCCTCAGTAGGCGTTAAAATGCAAAGAACATAGAAACTGTAAATAAGAACCAGTCAAAAATGGAGAATGCAATATCTGAAATGAAGAATATATCAGAAGAAATTAAAAACAGGGTAGATGAAACAGAAGATTGCATCAGCAATTTGGAAGACAAGGTAGAAAACAATACCCATGCAGAGCATCAGAAAAAGAGAAAAATACTTAAAAAGAACAATAGTTTAAGGGAACTTTGGGACAACATGAAGTATAACAATATCTACATCATAGGGATACCAGAAGGAGAAGAAAGCAAGCAAAGGATAGAAAATATGTTTGAAGAAATAATGACAGAAAATGTCCCTAAGCTGTTGAAGGAAAAAGTCACGCAAGTTCTGAGGAAGCACAGAGTCCCAATCAAGATGAATCTAAAGAGCCCACACCAAGATCAATCATAATTAAAATGGCAAAGTTTAAAGACAAAGAATTTTAAAGGCAGCAAGAGAGAAACAGTTACCTACCAGGGAGTACTTACCTATAAGACTGTCAGCTGATGTCTCAATGGAAACACCACAGGCCAGAAGGCCAAAGTAATGAAAAGCAAAACCTGAAACCAAAACTACTCTGTCCAGCATGGGTATTGTTTAAAATTAAAGGTGAAATATTGAGCTTCCCAGACCCAAACAAACAAACAAAAGTTCATTACCACCAAACCAGTGTTGCAAGAGATATTAAGGGGACTGCTTTAAGAAACAGAGAGTGAGTAATATTAAGTATAAAGAAAAAATGGCAATGAATAAGTACCTATCGATAATAACCTTAAATGTAAATAGCTTTAGTGGTCCAATCAAAAGACATAGGGTAGCTGAATGCTTAAGAAAACATGACCCATATATACACTGTCTACAAGAGACCTACCTCATAACAAAAGATTGACACAGGCTGAAAGTTAAGGGATGGAAAAAAAAATAAATGGAGACAAAAAAAGCTGGGGTAGCAATACTTATATCTGACAAAGTAGACTTCAAAATAAAGACAAAACAAGAGACAAAGAAGGTCACTATATAATACTAAAGAGATCAATCCAACAAGAGGATATGACCCTTGTAAACATATATGCATCCATTATAGGAGCACCTAAATGTATAAAGAAAATCTTGGTGGAGTTTAAAATGATATTGAGAGCAATACAGTCATAAGAGGGGATTTTAACACCCCACTGTCACCAATGGTTAGATCTTCCAGACAAAAAATCAACAAGTAAACAGTGACTTCAAATGTCACACCAGATCCAATGTGTTTAATGGGATATTTACAGAACATTTCATCCCAATGCACCAGAATACAAATTCTTCTCAAGTGTCATGGGTCGTTCATAAAAATAGACCACATGTTAGGACACAAACTTAGTATTAATTAATTCAAGAAAATTGAAATCATATCAAGTATTTTCTTGGGTCACAATGGCATGAAACCAGAAATCAACCTGAATAAAAACTCAAAAACATTCCAATTCATGGAGGGTAAATAGCATGTTATTAAATAATGAATATGTTATCAATAAAGTCAAGGAAGAAATCAAAACATACCTGGAAACATGAAAATGAACACACGACAACCAAAAACCTATGGGACACAGTGAAAGTGGTCCCGAGAGGGAAGTTCATAGCATTACAGGCCTGCCTCAAAAGATAGAAAAATCTCAAATAAACTATCTAACCCTATACCTAAAAGAACTAGAAAAACAACAACAAATAGCCCAGAGCAAGTAGAAGGAAGTAAGTAATCAGATTGGAGCAGAAATAAATGACACAGAAACTAAGAAAACAATTCAAAACAATAATGAATCCAGGAGCTGGTTTTTTGAAGAGATACACAAAATTGATGATCCTTAAACTAGACTCATTAAGAAAAAGAGACAGGGTCTAAATAAATAAAATCAGAAATAAAAGAGAAGTAACAGCTGATATCACAGAAATACAAAGGATTGTAAGAAAACACTATGAACAACTATATGCCAAGAAATTGGACAACCTGGGTGAAATGGATACATTTCTAGAAACATATAGTCTCCAAAACTGAATCAGGAAGAAGCAGAAAACCTTAATAGACTGATAGCAACTAATTAAATTGAAGCAATAATCAAAAAACTCCTAGCAAACAATAGTCCTGGTTCAGATGGCTTCACAGGTGAACTTAACCAATCATTAAAAAAAGAACCAACACCTATATTTCTCTAACTATTCCAAAAAATTCAAGAGGAGAGAAGACTTCCAAGCTCTTTTTATGAGGCCAGTATTATCCTAATTCTAAAACCAGGTAAAGATGCAACAAAGAAAGAAAATTATAGGCTCATATCTCTGATGAACACAGATGCTAAAATCCTCAGCAAAATATAGCAAACCAGGTCCAGCCATACATTGAAAAAGATCATACACCAGGATCATGTGGGATTTATCCTGGTGTGCAAGGTTGGTACAACATTTGCAAATCAATAAATGTGATACACCACATAAACAAAATGAAAAATAAAAATCACATGATCATATCAATAGGTGCAGGAAAAACTTTTGATAAAATCCAGCAGCTATTTATGATAAAAAAAAAAAACTCTCAGCAAAATGGGAATAGAGGGGTCATACCTCAACATAATAAAGGCCATATACGAAAAACCTACAGCCAACATCATACTTAATGGGCAAAAACTAAAAGCATTTCTCTTAAGATCAGGAATGAGACAAGGATGTCTGCTTTCACTACTCTTATTCAACATACTATTGGAATTTCAAGCCACAGCAATCAGACAAGAAGAAGAAATAAAAGGCATCCAAATTGGAAAAGAAGAAGTAAAATGGTCATTGTTTGCAGATAACATGATATTGTACATAGAAAACCCTATAGATGCCACCAGAAAACTACTAGACCTAGTAAATGAATTTGGCAAAGTAGCAGGATACAAAATCAATACTCATAAATTGATAGTATTTTTATATACCAGTACTGAACTATCAGAAAGAAGACTAAAAAAATCCCATTTACTATGGCAACAACAAAATAAGGTATCTAGAAAGAAATTTAACCAAAAAGGTAAAAGACCTGTACTCCAAAAACTATAGGACACTGAAGAAAGAAATCAAGGAAGATACAAATAAGTGGAAGCATATACCGTGTTCATGGATTGGAAGAATTAACATCATTAAAATGTCTATACTACCCAAAGCAACCTGTAGATTCGGTGCAATTCCTATTAAAACACCCATGGCCTATTTCACAGATGTAGAACAATATTCCAAAAATTTATATGTAACCAAAAAGACTACAGAAAGCCTCAGCAATCTTGAGAAAGAAGAACAAAGTTGGAGGGATCACTATATCTGATATCAAACTGTACTATGAGGCCACTGTAATCAAAACAGTCTGGTACTGGCATAAGAACAAACATGGAGATCAATGGAACTGAACAGAGAGCCCAGAAATAAACCCATGTCTCTATGGTCAACATTCAACAAAAGAGGCAAGAGCATACAATGGAGTCAGTCTCAATAAATGGTGTTGGGAAAACTGGACTGGTGCATGCAAAAAAAAAATGAACTAGTCCAACTTATACTATATACCAGAATAAACTCAAAATGTATAAAAGACTTAACTATAAGTTGTGATACCATAAAAATCCTAGGGGAAAACAGGAAGTAAAATTTCAGATATCTCAAGTAGCAATATTTTTGCTTATATATCTCCTAGGGCACAGGTGGCAAACACAAGGCCAAATCCAGCCCTCCACCTTGTTTTATCCAACCCAGCACCTTGTTTCTACCTGGTGGCAGTGCTGAACTCTCGCTTAACTGTTAAGGAGTAATTACATTTATACAGTCCTAATGTTGCAGAAAAACAGACTCTTACACGATTTGGGGTGACGGAGTTAGCCTTTATTCACATGCGCAGACCCAGGGGAGGCAGTCTCCAAATTCTGGGCCCCGAGGAGGGGTTAGGTGGGTGGTTAAATACTCTTGTAGCAAGGCAGGGAGAGGAGGGGTCACATGGTACAAGCAGGGAGCACAGGAATGTGGCAGCTAAGGACACAGAAGCAGAGGGAGGAAATTATCTGGGCCGGGGACAGGGAGTCAATTAGTCAGCAGGTGGTTATCTGGGGTCCGGGAGTCAGCAGGGAGTTATCTGGGGTCCGGAACAGAGAACCAGCTTTATCTCTTATAACACTAAAATTACATTCAACCCCTTGAAAACAACTGTGAGGCTGATGTGACCCCCCAGTGAAAATGAGTTTGACACCCCTGTCCTAGGGCAAGGGAAATGAAAGAAAAGTAAACAAAAGGGACTACAAAAACTTATTCAAATTCAAAAACTTATGCACAGCTGAAAAAGCCCATCAAAATGAAAAGAGAACCAACTGTATGGGAGAACATATTTGCCAATGATACTTTGGACAAGGGTTCAATCTCCAAAATATATAAAGAACTTATATGACTCAACACCAGGAAGATAAACAGTCTAATTAAAAAATGGGCGAAGGGCCTGAACAGATATTTCTCCAAGGAGGACATATAGGTGGCCCATAGACATGTGAAAAAATGCTCAGCATCACTAACTATCAGAAAGATGCAAATTAAAACCACAATGAGATATCATGCCACAGCTGCCAAGATGGTTATCACTAGTAAATCAACAAATAACAAATGCTGGTGAGGATGTGGAGAAAAGGGAACCCTGGTGCACTATTGGTGGGAATGCTGACTGGTACAGCCTCTGTGTAAAACAGTATGGTGTTTCCTCAAAAAATTAGAAATGGAACATCTTTTCGACCCAGCGATTTTATTTCTGGGAATATATCCTAAGAATCCTGAAATAGCAATTGAAAAGAATACATGCACCCCTATGCTCATAGCAGCATTATTTGCAATAGCCAAGATTTAGACACAGCCTAAGTACCCATCAGTAGATGAGTGGATAAAAAAGCTGTGGTACACAGTGGAATACTATTCAGTAATAAAAAGAAGCAATTCTACCTTTTGCAACAGTATGGATGAAACTAGAAACTATGATGTTCCATGAAATAATCCAGTTAGTGAAAGACAAACACTATATCATCTCACTCACAAAGTAGAATCTAAAGAACAGAATAAACTGAAAAGCAAAATAGAATCAGAGACATAGAAACATGAAGAAGACTGACAGCTGTAAGAGGGGAGCAAGAAGGTGGGTCCTGCTTGAAAGAAGGTGAAGAGATTAGTCAAAGAACGTACATGCATGACTCACGGACATGGACAACAGTGTGGGGATTGTCTGATGCGGGGAGGAGGCTGGGAGGATCTGAAAAGGGGAAAATTTGGGACAACTGTAATAGCATAAATGATAAGATATTTTTAAAAAATGCAAAGTAAAGGTGTGAGGCAAAAATCACTGAAAACAGATGAATGGTCAATAACTCACACTAGCTATTGTTAGTTGCAAGGCGTACAAGTTCCTTCAGTCCAGCCTCCCCCGAGTCCTGCTCTCTCCTCTCCACCACACCTTGCATTCTAACCACTGAGATCACTCTAGGCTGTACCCCTCCCCCATACCCACCATCACTCCAACCTCAGACCTCCACTTCTTTGCCCAAGCTGTTGATTCTTCATGGTATGCCGGTTTCCTTTCTCTTCCCTACTTTAAGAACTGTGACCCATTGTTTAAGACCTGACTTGAAACATTCACTGTTCTCTAGAGTAGTAGAGGAATTTTGGAGGCTAGAGAGAAATGAAAAATTTCTCACTCAAAATTGGGAGACGGAGTTTAAAAGAATCTTCTGAACAGTCTCTCACATTTTGAAAAGTGAGATTTGCAGATACAAACTTTAAAAGAGTTCATTCTTGCTTAAAACAGCTAAACCTGCAACGGGGGTGTGCCTCTCCAGGGAAGGTCCAGGGGTTGGTATGTGACCCAGTAATATCAGCTTCCTTCTCTGGTTCTCCTCCCCATTCCCCTCCTCACAAACCGTCATTTGTTTTGTTCATATTCTAATTTTATTTTATTTTCTAATAACCCCGCTTGTTTTTTCTCGTTATAATTCTTTTCTTATTTCGTATCGATCTCTTTATTTTTAAGAATATTTGTCATATTATTATTATTACTCATTTTAAATTCTTGACGCATCTACTCCAGTAATTCTGCTTCAAATCAACAAATGTTTGTTGGCTAATTGTCCTCTTATGGTGCTTGTCCCAGGCTAACTGGAAGACAAGCAGGAGAAACACTTAGACGTTTGTCTTCATTTTGTCCATCCCCTTGGAGTTTCTCACAGGTTTGGTTTTTTTTATCCTTCTAATTCATACTTGCCTCTTGTTTCTGTAGAATATTCTCTATAGATAATTCTAGGGGAGCTATTTAGCCATTTTACTATTTCCCTTAAAAAATCACACTTTGCTTTACCTTGGGTATATAGTAAGCTTTAAATGTTGTGTGTCTGCACTTGTTTTAAAGAACCACATTAGAGAGACCATAGAACTTTTTCTACTAATCCTTAACTGCTATGATACCTAATTCACTCCCCTCTTTCCGTAGTTGGCTTACCTGCTACTGAAACCCACCAGAACGAGCAAATCTCCCTACCACTGGCGTGTCACTTACAGATGAAATTCCGCGTGGCCTGCAGACCTTTTCTTCCGTTAGTCTCCTCTTTCTCCCGTCTGCAGATGTGAAGGGGTCAACCCTGTTTCTGATTTTCTCGCTTTCCTGACCAGGCAGGTAGAAAATATGTCAAACATCCCTAGGTTCCCCGAAATTCTCAATAAGTGCAGGATGGCATGATGACCAATCATGGGATGTTGGAGTGCCCATGTTTCTTTCTCACCTTTGAAGTGCTCATTTGCTGCGCGACCCTGGGGAAATTGCCCCAGTTGGCTGAGACTCTGTCCATGGGGAATGTCTTAGTACTTCCTTCATGTGGCTGCTACAAGGGCCCAAGGCTCTTGCATCTACATACTTTCGAATAGCACTGGGTACATGGTAAGAATATACTTTTCTTCTTTCTCTTCCTATTTTTTTCTTCCCCATCCCCAATCTGAAAAGATATATTTTGCCATTCAAGAAGAAGAGTAAAAATCTCTTTTTTTTCCCCTGAAGCAGAACCTTTTTTCTGCACGAAGAGTTTATTGTTTATGGCATGGGCCAGTTCTTGGGGATTTACAGATGGAAAGCTGGAGGGCTCATACCCTCATGGAGCTTACAGTTCTGTGAGGGAAGCAGGCAAGTTAATTGATGATTTTCATCAAGTAAGATAACTGTGTTGGTGCAGTGATGAACCCAAGGTATTATCGGAGCCTTGAAGGGGGCAATCAGTTTAGCCTAGGGATAGCCCTGGGTGGCTTCCTGGAGTAGGTGATATTTCAGCTGAAACTGTGATGTGTGTGGATGTGTGTGTGCATTGGGGGGAGCGGTGTATGTGGAATCCCAGGTAAAAGGAATGTGGAAGGGAGAGCAACAGACACCTTTAACAAATCAAAAATGACTGGAAGAAGGACCCTCAGGTTTTGAGAGTGTAGCTTCTTTGTGAAGATGAATTCACATGAAAGTTCCATGTGAAGAGGAAAATCTCGCAGTTGGTTCTTGTGGAAGGCCAAGATCTCCCCTGGTTTAAGCTGTGCTTCCAGGTTTCACTAACAAGGTCACTACCCCATTTGGAAAGCCAGGGAAGAGACCTTAGGTGAGGTTACAACTATGATGCTGCTGTCTGAGCACCGGGGACACATAAGTCATTTTGTCAGCTGGTTGATAATGCAGGTAGTTACATTTATTAGTTTGTTTTAGGGTTTGATCTCCTTTAGAGTCAAAATGCACGTGTTCCCTATTCCACTCTTTCTAGGGAATGGAAACAAAATAACTGGTCTGCATCCTGCAACATAAATCTCTACACTCGTGGTTTCCAAGTCTTGACGCATATTAGAACCACCTAGGGTGTTTTTAAACTTCCCAGGACTCAAGTCTCCCTCCAATCAATCAGCATGGCTGAGAAGGAACACAGCTGTCAGTATTCTTTTAAAGATCTTCAAGTGGTTCCTGGATGCAGAAAGGTTTTGCTACCACTGCTGTACTCATTGGAAGACAATTGGCTCTTTTCTTTGCATCCTAGATCCTTGTACAAAGTTTTCCATCCCTTTCTTCATTTTTGTAGTCTTCCCTAAATCCTGTCTGTATAACGTTAATGTTACTGAGTTTCGTATTTGAACTAACTTCATGACTCAGTTAAATGCCTCATCCCTCCTGTTGTTCACTGCCCTAGCTAACAAAGTTGG
>PVKM010018989.1:0-24586 GCA_004027735.1 Carollia perspicillata | reverse complement strand
ATAGAGATTATCTCCATTATCCTAATAATCTCCCTAATGTGCAGTCTTTCACTCCCACCAAACCCCAGGAAACAGTCTGATTTCTCAAACCATACTTTTATTTTGTATGTTTTAGAATTTCATATAAATGAAATCATACAAAATGTACTCTTCCATGTCTGGCTTTTCTCCACATGATGGTTTTGAAATTCATCTTTGTTGTATATATCATTAGTTTGCATCTTTCTATTAATAAGTATTTAATCTCCTTGACATAATACAATTAGTTGGTCTAATCACTTAACTAATGAATATACAGAATGACGTAAATTGGTGTTTTGCTACTGCTCATTCTTGTACATCTCTTTGTGAATATGTTTTCAATTATTTTGGGTAATTGCCTAGAAATGGTGTTGTTGGGACATGTGGTATGCATATGTTTAAATTTATAAGAAACTCAAAGTGTTTTCAAAAGTAGCTACTGTACTTGATACTCCCACAAATAATGAGATACATTTATTCCACATCCTCAACAATTGGTCATTATAGTTAGTGTGAAGTGATACCTTATGTTTTTAATTTGCAGTTTCCTAAAAACTAATGATGAATATCTTCTCACATACGTTTTAGAAATTTCTATGTTTTTTTTTCTTAAGTGTCTATTAAACAGTTTGGCATATTTTTTAATTGGTTTATTTTTTATTACTGAGTTGGAGGAGTTCTTTATTTAATCAGAATATATAAAGTGAATAACTTTAAGCCTATGTCTAAGCCTATGTCATATATATATATATATATATATATAAAATTGATTATGCTTTATAGTTGTCCCATTTTTCCCCCTTCACTTCCCTCCACCCTGCACACCCCTCCCACCTACATTCCACCCCTTTAGTTCATGTCCATGGGTCATATATATAAGTGCTTTGGCTTCTACATTCCCTATACTGCTCTTACCCTCCCCATGTCTATTCCTGTTCCTGTTCTAGTTGTTTGCTTAGTTTGCTTTTGTTTTTGTTTTAGGTGTAGTTGTTAATAATTGTGAGCTTGCTGTCATTTTACTGTTCATATTTTTATCTTCTTTTTCTTAGATAAATCCCTTTAACATTTCATATAATAAGGGGTCAGTGATGATGAATTCCTTTAACTTGACCATATCTGAGAAGCAATTTATCTGCCCTTTCATTTTAAATGAAAGCTTTGCTGGATAGAGCAACCTTGGATGTAAGTCCCTGTCTTTCATGAGTTGGTATACTCCTTTCTAGCCCCTTCTTGCCTGCAAGGTCTCTTTTGAGAAATCAGCTGGCAGTCTGATGGGAACTCCATTGTAGGTAACTGTCTCCTTTTCTCTTGCTGCTTCTAGGATTCACTCCTTCATTTTAATCTTGGGTAATGTAATTATGATGTGCCTTGGTGTGTTTCTCCTTGGGTCCAACTACTTTGGGACTCTCTGAGCTTCTTGGACTTCCTGGAAGTCTATTACTTTCCCCAGATTAGGGAAGTTCTCCTTCATTATTTTAAGTTTTCAATTTGTTGCTTTTCCTTTTCTCTTCCTGGTACCCCTATAACTCGGATGTTGGAATGTTTAAAGATGTCCTGGAGGTTCCTAAGCCTCTCCTCATTTTTTAAAATTCTTGTTTCTTCATTCTTTTCTGGTTAGATATTTTTTTCTTCCTTCTGGTCCACACTGTTGATTAGAGTCCCAGTTTTCTTCCCATCTCTATTGGTTCCCTGTGCATTTTCCTTCATTTCACTTAGTGTAGCCTTCATTTGTTCATCTAATTTGAGACCAAAATCAACCAATTCTGTGAGCATCCTGATTACCAGTGTTTTGAACTGTGCATCTGATAGGTTGGCTATCTCTTCATTGCTTACCTGTATTAGCTCTGGAGCTTTGATCTATTCTTTCATTTGGGCCATTTTTCTTGTCTCAATGCTCCTGTTCTGTTGTAAGACAGGGCAAGACAACCCACATTGCTATTTTGTGATGCTGTATGTGGGGAAGGGGTCTGAGAGGGAACAATGCTGCTTGCTCCACTCTCTGCCAGATTTCAGTCACTTCCCCTGCTACCCACAAGCAAAGTGGGCCCTTCTTGTGCTGATTTCTGGGTGGGTGGGTTTGTGTATGTTCTAGGACCCTGTGGGTCCCTCCAAAGAACTCTCCTGTGAGGCTGGGAGTCTCTCCCGCTGCCTCAACTCCCACACGTATTTCCAGTCAGTGGTTTGAGGCTTTATTTCCCCGTGCTGGAGCCCTGGGTTGCACAGTCTGACTCGCTCCCCAATTGTTCCTCCTGGTTTATCTGCACATGAATGTGGTACCACCCACTCCACCAGCCGCCGCCTCGCTGGGTCCGCCAGCCACTGCCTTGCTGTGAGTCCTCTCCACCCAGCTGCCCATCTCTGCCCCTCCTACCAGTCTGGATGAATGTCTCTTCTTTAACCCCTTGGTTGTCAGACTTCCATACGGTTCGATTTTCTGTCAGTTTTTGTTGTTTTTTGTTTTTAAATTGTTGTTGTCCTTCTTTTGGTTGTGTGAGGAGGCACAGTATGTCTACCTATGCCTCCATCTTGGCTGGAAATCTCAGCCTATGTCTTAATAATATCTTTTTAGAAGCACAAATTTGACTGTGATAGAGTATCATTTGTTTTCTTCTATGGTGAGAGCTTTTTATGTCCTAAAAAAATCCTACCCCAATGTTGTAAAGATGTTTCTCTATGTTTTTTTTTTCAGAAGTTTTATAGTATTTGCCTTATATTTAGATCAAATTATTTTCCTGTATCTTAGAAGTTGAGTTTTGTTTTTGATTTTTATGTATATTCAATTGTTCCAGCATAATTTACTGAAAAAATTATTGCCCCATTGAATAAACTTGCTACTTTGTTTGGTTGACCATGTAAATATTTTTCTGTTTTGAGACTCCATTCTTCCATTCATTTATTTGTCTATATTTACACTATTATCATATTTTCTTGACAAATATAGCATTATAGTATACTTGAAATGAAGTAGCCTAAGTCCTTCAATTTTATTACTTTTTCAATTTTTTTTAATTTCTTAAATTTTTTGAAAATAAGGACTACTTTAAGTACTTTGCATTCTCCCAATCATTGTAGAATATGCTCATCAATGTCTCCAAAAAAAACCAGCTGAAATTTTCATAGATATTGCATTCTATTTATACATTAATTTAACAATAATTGATACAGTGATAGCATTATTGTCCAAACTATAAACATAGTATAATGCTCCATGTATTTAGGTCTTCTTTAAATTGTCCCAGCAATAATTTATAGTTCTAATATAGAGACCTTAGACATCTTTTGGTTGATGAATTCCCAACTATGGATAGAGTGTAATGTAAATTATGTTTTACAATAGCAACAATTATTTTGAGAGGGTTAAGTCTCCCCCTACCATTGTAGATTTTTCTATTCCCCATAAGTTGTGTCCATTTTTGCCTCATTTATTTTTAAACTCTGTCATTAGATGGGTACACTTTTAGAATTATGTCTTCTTGATAAGTAAATGCTATTATCACTATAAAATAACCTCCTATCCTTGACGATACTTCTGATATTGAAATAATATCATCACACTGAATTTTTTTAGTCTTAGGGTTTGGAAGGTATGTTTATTTCCATTCTTTTCCTTTCAACCTGTGTTTGCCTTTATATTTAAACTTCATCTCTGTCAAACAATATCTAATTGAGTCTTAGACCGTTAATGAATCTAACAATTACTTAATCGGTTACTTTCTAGGTTTATATTCCAACTCTTCTGATAGTCTTTTTAGCTCTACCTCTTGGTATTGTTTTTTAGTGATTACTTTAGAGATTACAATACTCATCTTTAACTTATCAAAGTCTATCTGAATTAATATTATTATATATTTTAAATATTGTATTTATTTTTAGAGAGAGGGGAAGGGAAGGAGAAAGAGAGGGATAGAAACATCAATGTGTGGTTGCTTTTCAGGTGCCCCATACTGGGGACCTGGCCTGCAATGTAGGCATGTGCCCTAGACTGGGAATTGAACCAGTGACTCTCTGATTTGCAGACCAATGCTCAATCCACTGAGCTATGCTAACCAGGGCATGAATTAATATTACTATACCACATATAATGTAAAAACCTCAGAACAGTATAATTCCAATTACCCTTCCTCCACTCTTTGTGATACTGATGTCGTATTACTTTATAGGGTTTATAGTACGTGTACATGTCACATATTTACTTCTATATATATTATAGACCCCATAAGACATCAATATTACTTTGTACTTTAAATTGTTAATGAATTTTACAAGAATTTTTAAAAAGAAAAAATAATCTTGTATAGTTACCCAGACATTTACTACTTTGATTGTTCTTCAGGGCATTGGTGCTCTTCAGTTCCCTTAAGGAGATGGTTTTGCTCCTCAAAGACATCTGTTGAACGCAGAGAAATGCTGCTTTGCAAGGATGAGATGCTATCTTGGGTCCAGTTACTTCAAGGTAAAGCTTGAAACAGATTCCAGTTTGTGATTTATTATAGTGCTCTCAGGAGAAAGGCTGTGATCAAAGCTGGGTGGGTTGGGGAGGAAAGCTAAGCATGACTCTGGTTTCAGATGAAGACCGCTATCCACCTGACCCTATGGGAAAGATCTGGTGTACAAGTCATGTCAGAGTTAGTTCTATACTGAGCAAGGGTGCTAATCTTTTGTACAGTGTGTCAGTCAATTATTCACTAAAGTGTACTCCCTCTGGCTCCCAGGAATGGAGGAGCACATAGTCTCCTGGTCAGGGGTCTCTTGTTGGCTGAAGACTATTCTTTAGTAAAGGAGTAGATGTGATTTGTTATTGGGCAAGATCCGGCCAAGGCATTAAGATGTCCACTATAGGGTTATTCTTTAGGATTTAGTACACCCCTTAAATCTATAGCCACTATTTACTGATACGTCCCCAATAGGTATATTTAATAGGGTCAAAAGCCAAGTGGTGAAAACAGGGGTGGCCCTATTTACTGTCTCTCCCAGTGAACTACTTGGGGGAATGTATGTTTCCTGTCCACACAAGTTTAGGCTCAGTGGGCCTAGAGGTCTTGGTTGGTAGTGGGGATGAGGTGCTTCCACCATGGGATACAGTAATATTTTGTCTAAGTTTAGAGATTCAGTTGTCATCTTGTTACGGAACAGTCACACACACACACACAGTGTCCTGGACTCTACTAATACTGTCTGGACCACCTACTGGGCTCCTCTGTCCACCGCCAGAGGAAAGACATCTCTCAATGGCAGAGATTAGTGAAAAGGAAAGGAAACATTTATTTAAGGTTATACAAACTTAAATAAATGACCCAATGTCTCCATTAAACTAGCCAAGTCCTTTAGGCCAACTACTGATGCCCACAGTGCTTCCTTTCCCCCCTGCCCTTATCCGAGCTACCATAAGCCCAGAAAAGCAGCACACGTCTGTGTCTCCAGGTCGCTGGCACTGTCAGCTGTGTTGCCATCCAGGCAAAGCCTCTTCTTTCCTCCACCAGAGCTGCGGAAATCTGCAGTCTCACCAAACCTCTTGGATCCACTCCTTGCAATGCTGCAAGAGGATCTGCACTCCTCCAACTCTGCGTGGTTCTCTTCCTAATTGCTGCTGCATCCCCCCTTTTATACTCCCACAGTCTTCCTCTGCAGCTCCATTTCCAGCTCCTCCCACAGTCGGCCACACCCCCCAGGACTCCCATACTTGGTTGCCATAGTGAGTCTGGGAAGGCATGGCCCCATGGCGGAGCCAATCATCTCTCAAGCAGGCGCTGTAACCAGGGAGAGTTGCCTCCCTGTAACACTCTGCCAGGGGGAGGGGTGTGTAGCACAGAGGGGGGTTCCTTGATCCCTTTATGGGGCCCCCCTCTTGGCTGCACCCTGTTACAATCTGGCTTTTTGAGCTCCCTGTGCCTGTATAAGACCAGGCACAAAAAGGAGATACACTGGCAGGAATAACTGATTATGATCTTCAGGAGGAAGTATACTGCTATTATGTAGGTGGCCTGGGTAAAATGTGTCCAGTAGAAAAGTAAATCTTTGGGGCATGTTTTGATATCTTTGTGCCCCATTTTAATTGTATATGAGCATGTGAAGCAATCATGGCCTGATGAGGCCATGGAAACTATGGGTTCAGCTCCCTCAGGAATTATGACCCAGCTCCCTGGCCCATCCCGCTAGACAAGATAGTAGGCTATAGAAGTGTTATCATAAGGTTATGGAAGGCTAGCAAATGGATATCAGTTTTGTCCTGGAGATTAGTATTTGTTTTGCAATACTGGGGACTCTATTCATTCCAATAATACTTCCCTTGTAGGTTTTCCCAGGAATTAAGATCATAGTACTCTGGAAATGCTGTAACTAGTTGGAATAAACTTAATGTGAAAGGACATGAATCTGAATGATGCAAGCAGTGGGCTGTAACCATCTCTATGGTGACTCAAAGAGTCACATCTCTTTACTGAGCTGGTCTTCTATCTCCCAGCTGATGTGAGTTGGCTGCTAAAAGTTGCAGGGGTGTCCAAACTTTCGGTTTCTCTGTGCCACACTGGAAGAAGAGTTGTCTTGGACCACATTAAGTACATTGTGACACATAATCAGAAAAAATATCTCCTAATGTTTTGAGTAAATTTACAATTTTGTGTTGGACCACATTCACAGCCATCCTGGGCCTTACGCAGCCTGAGGGCTGCAGGTTGGACACCCTTGGTACAGCTTCCTCTCTTTACTGAAGAATTGCCCCCATTGGGCTTTGACAGGAGCCACTTACTCAGAGTAAGCTGCATCAGCAATGATTCATACATAAGTTCCAAAGTCTGTTTTTTGTGCTTCAATTGGGAAACAACGCTGCAGGGAAATTTAGTCCCCAGTTCTCTTGAGACCAGATGGACTGAGACTGGATCTGTGGATCTGAATTACTGCCCCATACAACATGATCAAGTGGGATTTACTCCTGGAATGGAAGGACAGTTCAATATCTGCAAATCAATTCATGTGATACACCACATAAATGAAATAAAGGATAAAAATCATATGAGCATATCAACATGTAGCAAAGGATTAGCTAAAATCCACCATCCATGTATGATAAAAAAAACTCTCAGCAAAGTAGGAGTAGAAGGAACATACCTTAACAGAGTACAGGCCATATGCAACAATAACAACAACAACAACAACAACAAATACAACTCAAATCGTGTCATTCTTCTGCTCAAAACTATCCAATTGTTTCACTAATCACTCAGAATAAAAATGAAAACCCTTCCACGAACAATAGGCTCTATTTGATCTGAGTGCTACTCCGTCCTATCCCCCCACCTCTCTAATCTAATCTCATTCTTGCATATTCTCTCCAGCCATTCTGGCCTCCTTGCTGACCTTGGAATATGCCTATCACACTCTTTCTTTAGGACCTTTTCCCTCATGGTTTCCTTTGCTGGGAAGATCTCCCCTCATATATCCACAGACTGTCTCCCCTACTTTCTTTGTTCTGTTTGAATGCCAACTCCCTGGCCTCTATGTAATATGACATCGCCTCCCCACTATTCCCTGTCTCCCTACCTTATTTTTTTCTTCTTAGCTTTTTCTACCACACATGGTGTTTTTTTGCTTATTGTCTCTTCCCACCTCCATTCCCTTTGAAACGTGAGTGTTTTGAGAGTAATGCCTTAATGTATTCACTTCTGTACCCCCATTGCCTAGAACAGTGCCTGGTATATGGTAGATACTTAATAAATATTTACTGAGCCAGTAGATGTGTAAAAGCATTTTTTTAGGATTTTATTTACTTCTTTCAGACAGAGGGGAAGCAAAGGAGAAAGATAGGGAGAAAAACATCAATGTGTGGTTGCCTCTTGCATACCCCCTACTGAGGACCTGACCTGGCCAACAACTCATACATGTGCCCTGACTGAGAATCAAACTGGTGAACCTTTGGTTCACAGGCTGGTACACAATCCACTAAGCCACACCAGCCAGGGCTGAAAGCATTTTTATTATTAAAAGTAATATGTTACTAAATTACTGCAATAAATTACTGCAATGTAAATGATATATTTCATTACAATGAGCTTTCACACAAACATTGTCTTTAAAAACTGCTTAAAACTCTGAGTTTCTTTATGCTTTTTCCATTGACTTTGGAAAGATCTGTATTCCTGAGATGGAGAGAGATAAGGAGGCTATTTTACTCCTCTTTCTTTGGCCAACATTGTACAGAGGAGAAGGAAAGAATAAGTGGGAACTATTTTATTTTCCCCTGAGGGCAAAATGGGATTTTTATAGTGCATAGTTATTTGGCATGCAGAGGGTAGCCCTTCAAACAGACTAGGCATCCTTAACAACAAAGCCCGGAAAGGCTGCCTTTGCTATTGCTCCGCCATTGCCTTCCCTGGAGTCTGTCCTTTTGTCTTTCACACCCAGTGACCTCCTGCCTCCAATTCATTAAATAAGAGATAATAATACTCTCCCTACCTTACAATAGTGGTGGGAGGCTGGAGTAATTAGTAAAAATTTATGAAACAATTTCGAATTATCACATGCAAGACACTAAAGGAGTACAGAGTGCTACTGATGTTTAACATTCAGAAAGCTTAATATCAAAGTAATGACATTTTGTAACTTTATAAAGGATCAGAAGGCTTATTAAAAATGTCATTTTATGCTCATTTTATTTTTAGAGAAACTGAGGCACAAGACAGCTTAAGCCTTTTGTCAGAGGTGGCTCTGCAAATCAGTTGAATAGTCACAAATGGATGTTGTGTGAACACAGGTGCAGAGAAAGACTGCAGTGTGGCAAATGGAGGTAGCTTAGCCACCGCAACCACGAGCACAGATGACATCATGGCATCAAGAAGAAACAGCTTATGGTAGGAAGGTTACTTGACCAAGAAGAAGGAGACCATGATCCTTGCCCTGACTTTCAGACCAACATGTGTGATATTAAGTAACTCATTTAATGATTATTTAATAGGTGTCTAATAAACTATACAGATATGAGAATTGGCCTTTTCCAGATATTGGAGGCAATGGAGAAAAATGAAGCCTGAAAGAGAGACCTGGCTTTCCTGGATCTTGACAGGGTCACTGAAGAGACATCTATGTTGCCCTGGGAGTAGCAGTAGCTACCCATTTCTTGTGCGCTTTCTGGGAAGGGCCCACACAAACCTAGGAATCCGCAAGAGCCTGGAAGTGAACTGCACTATCAGCTGAATTATTCCTGGCTCTGGGATTAGAGTCATTGCTAGCACTGGAAGCCAAATCACTTCGTACTGCATCAAAGTGGTACTAATACCTTTGCTATCAGCCATCACGTGCAAAGTGTCATGCTTTCCACCATTCTCTGGACTGGCTCTAGCCAGGTAACGAGCAATGATAAGGATATCACTGTGTGAACTGTGCCTGTGCAATGGGGACGTAAATCCATAAGCAAAGAAAGAACAGCAACAATTAATTAAGGAGAGTCAGTTATTCAGAGGAAGAATAAGTGACTCCCTTTGTGGCAGAATCAGTGGACAAGTCAGAAGATGACATTAACAAATGAATAGTCACTATTAGATTACGTGCCAAAACAACTTCCTATAGTATGGAATTGGAGAGTCAGTGACTGAGAACCAGGTTTCTTGTGTGAAGACCAAGTGCTACAAAACTTTAACAAAGAGCAAAAATGTGAAGTGATGAGTATCATTAAACAGATGATGAGAGTCTTAGAGAATATAGTCTGAAAACATGCCTACGAATGATAGGAGTTTTATAGGGAGAAAAGTGAATATAGTGGTAATAAGTAATCCAAGAAAAATTTTCTGGGTTGTAAATCAACTTGAGTTGGTTGGTTTGAAAATCCTCCTGAGAACCAGGAAGAATTAATTTATAAGGCCATATTTCACAACCTATCTTGGTGACTTTTCGACATTTCAAGAATTAAAAGGAAATCTTATAGGTTCTGGAGAGCAGGTAACCGAAAAGAAAGTGCAGCTTTGCAACATTGAGCACATCATTTGCAACACTGGAGGCTAGAAATCAGTGGTAGTACTCAGTGTTTTAAAACAAAACACAAGAACACATACAAGGTATTTCTGGTACTACCCATGTATAAATGCACATACTTACTTTCCCCTCAAAAATTTGGGCAAAAAAAGTGCACATTATACACAGCAAAATACACTACATCTATCTATATACAGAGAGAGAAAGAGAGAAGAGAATATCTAAAATCTAAACCAAATCAACTGTACCTCCATCGTAGATCAGTAAAACCCCAGGAATTAAGGAATCAGTGTTCTAGAAACCATACGTGTGTGTGTGTGTGTGTGTGTGTGTGTGTGTATGAAGTGGAGTAGTAAAATAATTCTAAATATTTCATCTTGATGTGTTGGGATGAGATAAGAGAAAGGAAATATAACAAAAGATTTGGATGATATTATAAGTACCATGAAAGAATATTACTTGTAATTCATAGACAATACATTTGAAAACCAAGAGGAGTTGGGTAATTTTCTAGCCAAAAGGATGACTATTGAGGAAATTACCAAAATTTACTTAAGTAAAAATAGAAAACTAACAAGTAAAAATAAAAAAACCCTCAACAGGTAATAAGTATAAAAGAGATTTGGAAGATAATGGAAGATGTGCCATGAAAAAGAAAAAATGCTAATGTTTAAAAAACAGATAAGTAGAAATATTGTTATTTAAGCTATTTTAAAGCTTGGAAAAAATAGAAAATCTTTATTAGATTCATGAGGATGGTATTTACTTGATTATACATATATGTGAATATAAATATAAAATTATAAATAATTATTAGTTAACAGAATTGAGCAGCCCATCAAAGAAGAATACACCATGATTCAAGCTATATTTATTCAAGGAGAGTGAAGACCATTTAATATTATGAAACCTACTAATGCAATTAATTATATTAAAAGATTAAGAAGAAAATTATTTTATCAATGCATATTTGAAATGCATATGCTAATCGGGGCACTGTAACTAATTTTTAAATCTCTAAATAAAATAATGATACAAATAATCCAATTAAATATAATAGTTACACAAATTCAATAAAGCACATCAAACCACATGATGAAATTCAGACATCACTTCTCTTAAAATGAAGAATCTTTCTCTTAAAATTTCTTTTTTTAAAAAAATTGTTTAAAAGTTACTGGTTAAGACAAAACTATATAAAACACACATAGAAATTATCACCTTCCCTTCTCCTGACACAATTTTTGAAATTTATAACATGAATTCTGCCTGTAACTGTCATTCCCATATTGAGTTCTAAATAGACTTAGGGTTCTTTATTAGTCTTTTCACCATGAACTCTCCTGTGAGGTTCTTATTTTGAGTCATCTATCAGTTGGCTGGTTTGCATTAACCAGTACTTTTATAAGAAGTACTCATGAGTGCAGTGTACATGCAATAGATCTGCTTGCCGGGCATAAATAACATTGTTGCATTACTTTCTTTTACTGAGCACTTTATAGGCAACTTTCTACTATCTCCAGATACAGAGTGTTACTATGGAAAAGTCTGAGCCAGTCTGGATAGTTCTCATTGTACATCGTCTTTTCCTTTCTGGAAGATTATATTTTTTTATCCTTAAAGTTTAGTATTTTTAGTAAAACATGTCTTTGATTCATATTTGTTGGGACAGTAACATTTTATTAAATGAACTTTTCTTCTGTTGAAGTTTTAAATTAGTTTTGTACTCCATAAATTCCCTCATATGAATACCAATTATAAGAATATTTTCATAATGCCATCATTTTTTAAATAAACATGCTTATATATTTATTTTGTTTCATGTTGATGATTACTTCTAGCCCGTATACAATATCTCTTATTCCATTTTGTCATGTTTATTCTTTTTTATTCTCCTGTAGCTTTCACCTATGTATCGTTTCTATTTTTCTCATATATTTCTCTCCTGATTTCTTCTACCTTGCTTTTCACTTCCTTCTATTTAATATTTACTTCCTTAAATATCTGTATCACTTTTTAAAAATTATTTTAAATGATTGATTATTTATGATTTCTTTGAGCCTAGGAGAAATATTTGGTAGGACTTTTAAAAGCGAATTAACTTTTGAGGGGGAATAGATAGAAGGAGTGATTATTCTTTTTATAATACAACTTCTGGATCTCTCTTACTTAGTTTATATTTTCCTCTATGGGCTGAATCTTCCCACAGATGTTATTGGGTCCTTTCTTACTCATGTTTGAATGAGACCAGTTATTTGCGGAAAAGGAATAGAGTAAGCTGGTTTAGCCTGAAACTTTAATTTTGTTTGCCCATCTTAAAAACCTTTCCTACAATCATTTTGTTTCCTCTGGATTAAATTTCCATCAGCTTTGGGGCTCTGGGCTTGGTGAGTCTCACAGCAGAAGGCTTCATATCACAGGTTTCATGGTTTTCCATCTAAAAATAACTACCTCCCTTTCCCTGTTCCGCCTTGCTAGCCCATCCACAGACTTCTTGCTAAGAGTTACGTTGAAGACAATGTAAATGATGTGTATCCACAATATGGGCAATGGCTCTAAATAAATGTGTCTCCAAAGAAGACATACATATGGCAAATAAACACGTGAAAAGATGTTCAAGATTGTTAGTCAATAGGACAATGAAAATCCACACCCATTGGGATGTCACTTCACACCCACTAGGATGTAAAATGAATGTAAACTGGCATAGCCACTTTGGAAGGCAGTTTGGTAGTTCTTTAAAATATTAAATGTAAAGTTCCCAGATGACCCAGTAATTCCTCTCTTACATGTACTCCCAAGAGGAATGAAAGTATGTATTCACATGAAAATTTGCATGTAAAGTTTCACAGCTGTGTTATTCATACAGAATTGTTCAGCTTTTGATAAAAAGTGGAAACAACCCAAATATCCATTGACTGATGATGGATAAGTTCAATGAAACATTATTTGACAATAAAAGAGAAAGAAGCATTGATGCGTGTTACAACGTGGATGAATGCATTAAACATTGTGCTAAGTGAAAGCAGCATAAAAAGACTACATAAAAGAACATATATTGTATTATTGCATGATTCCATTTGTATAAAATGTTCAAAGCGGGTAAAGCTGCACAAAGTT
The DNA here is from genome assembly GCA_004027735.1 of Carollia perspicillata. Taxonomy (NCBI): domain Eukaryota; kingdom Metazoa; phylum Chordata; class Mammalia; order Chiroptera; family Phyllostomidae; genus Carollia; species Carollia perspicillata. The sequence goes on along the minus strand of PVKM010018989.1, from coordinate 11,485 downwards.
GTTTGGTGATTGCCTAGGGCTGGATTTGGTTTTATGGTGATGAAAATGTCTAAAATGTCATTGTGATGATGATTGCACAGTTCTGTTAACTTACTAAAAATAATTTAAGTATATACTTTAAACAGTGAATCATATGGCATGGGAATTATATGTCTATCTTTATATTTTTACTAAGCTGTTAAAAAAAATTTAAAAGACTAAAATCTCTTGAGTCAGAATACCCCGTTTCAACCTGGCACTTCCACACGGTCATGTGACTTAAGGGCGAGTCCCCTCCCCCCCATCTCTGTGTATCTTCTTACTGCTGCTCATGGTGACACGCACCTTAAAGCTGGGCTGTGCGGGCAAAGCAAGTGGGTGCTCCCAACAGTATCTGCCATACAGTAGGTACCAGGAAGTGTCGGTTATATTACGAGCCGATCCACTGCAGTTTTACAAATCTCACTGAGCATTTTTTTTTATTTCTAGAAGTTCTATACAGTTATTTTCCAAGTAAGCCTATTCTTTCTTCATCTTACTTATCTTATGTTTTTGATTCCTTCTTTTAAATCTTCAATAACTTTTTAATTTTTATTTTCCCTTATTTTTATTGTTGACACTACCACAGATGTGCCCTTTGCCCTTTAATAATTTTTCAATTATTTAAAACTTTATCAAAGATTTTGTCTAAATTAAGTAAGTTTATATACCTGGCCCTCAGAAAATACTTGTCGAATTTATGAATTTATGACTAGTAAATAATCCTGCTTTTCTCATTTTTCTACGTTTTCTTAAAGAAACTACTTACTTCCTCTTTGCTTCATTTTTCTATCTGTAACACAGTGCAATAATATTGACCATCTGAAATTGTTGTGATGTGTAAATGAATTTTGTATTGGTAATGTTTTATTTCTTTAAAAAAATCAAATTTGAAGTTTAAATTTTATGTAGTGAAAATAAGTCATTTGTTTCATTATTGTCTGTGTTTTTCTGTATAAGAGGGGGGACCCCAAAAAACCAGAATTTGTTTCACACACAAAAATTGTGTATTTCTTCTTACATGTTTAAACGTTAGTCACCTTCAAAGCACTCTCCATTTGACGTAGCACCCCTGTTCATTTTTCCCACTGCTCAAAACAGTTTTTGAACTCATCAATTTTGATGCCTTTTAGCGCTTCTGGCTTCTTTTTGTTTCACTTCTTTCACATTGGCAAAATGTTGCCCTTTGAGTACTTTTTACAGCTGGGGAAAGAAAAGAATATTCACTTGGAGCAAGATTGGGTAAATGGGGAGGATGAGGCTCAGGGTTCATGCCATTTTTGGTCAAAAAAATACTGAAAACTCAGTGTGGTGCAGGCAGGTGCACTCATACAACACCCATCATAAAATAGGCAAACGCATTGAAAGAGTCTTCAAAAAAAAATTCAATGAAGCCTAACTCAGCCTCTCACAGCAATGCCAGATGGTACCCTGATACAGATGAGTTCCTAGAACATGCACCTAGCAGGGGAATACTGTATTACAAGGGGTTCACCCTACAGAAGATAATTTTGGTTATTTTTAAAAATAATTTTTTATTTTTCAATTAGATTTGACATACAATATTGTATTGGTTTCAGGCATACAACCCAATGATTAGATATTATATAACTTAAAAAGTGTTCCACCTTGATAAATCTAGCATCCATCTTCATACATAGTTGTTACAATATTATTGACTATATTCCCTATGCTGCACTTTACAACCCCATGACTATTCTGTCACTACCAATTTGTACATTTTAATCCCATCTATTTTTTACCTAACCCTCTAACATTCCTCCCCCATGCAATCAATTAAATGTTCTATATATCTATGTGTTTGCTTCTTTTCTGTTTTTCAGATTCCATGTAAATGAAATAATATGGTATTTGTTTTTCTCTGTCTGACTTATTTCACTCAGGACAATACCCTGTAAGTCCATCCATCTTGTTGCAGATGATGAGATTTCATACTTTTTCTTTATGGTTGAGTCATATACCATTGTATATATACACCACTTCTTTGTCCATTCTTCAACTGATGGACACTATTGATGGTTGTTGCCTGTCATGGCTATTGCAAATATTGCAGCAATAAACAGAGGGATGCCTATATATATTTTAAATTAATGTTTGGGGTTTGTTTCTTCAGATACATATTCAGAAGTAGAATTATTGTGTCCATCTTTGTCTCTTGTTATCAAGTATTTTGTTTGTTTTGTTTTAAACAAAACAAAGTATTTTGTTTTAAAGTATTAAAGTATTGTTTTAAAGTATTTTGTCTGATATAAGTATTGCTACCCCAGTTTTTGGTTTTGTTTTGTTTCCATGTTCATGAACTATCTTTTCCCCTCCCTTTACTGTCAGTTGTATGTGTCTTTCAATCTGAACTGAGTCTCTTATAGATAGACTAATATAAGGGTCTTATTTTCTTACCCATTCAGCCACCCTATATCTTTTGATTGGAGTATTTAATTAATTTATATTTAAAGTAATTGTTGATAAATATGAATTTACTGCCATTTTATTATTCACATTTTTGATCCTTTATTTTCTTCTTCTTAAAGAAATCCCTTTAATATTTCTTGTAATACTGGTTTGGTGGTGATGAACTCCTTTAGTTTTTTCTTATTTGGAAAGCTTTTTGTATGTCCTTCGATTCTCAGTGATAGCTTTCCTGGGTAGAGTAATGTCAGTTGTAAGTCTTTGCTTTTCATCACTTTGAATACTTCATGCCAATCCATCTGGCCTGCAAAGTTTCTGTTGAGGAATTAGCTGACAGTCTCATTGGACCTCCCTTGTAAGTAAACTAACCGTCTTTCTCTATCTGCTTTTAAGATTTTCTCTTTGTCTTTAACCTTTTGCATTTTAATTATGATGAGTCTTGGTGTGGGCCTCTTTGGGTTCATCTTATTTGGGATTGCTCTTCCTGAGCCCGTGTGTCTGTTTTCTGCACCAGGTTAGAGAGGTTTTCCATTACTATTTTTTCAAATACGTTTACAATTCTTTGATCTCTCTCTTCTCCTTCTGGTTCCCCCATGACATGAATATCGGTGTGCTTGCTGTTCCAGAGGCCTATTAAGCTGTTGCCCCTTTCTGGATTCTTTTTTTGTCGTTGTTGTTGTGATTGGATGTTGTCTGCTATCTCCAAATCACTGATTTGATCTTTTCCTTCATCTAATCTACTGTTGATTTTGTCTCATGTATTCTTTATTTCAGATATTGTATTCTTCTTTTATGACTCATGCTTTTTTATGGTTTCTGTCTCTAATTTTACATTTTCTGTCTCTTTGTTGAAGTTCTCACTGAGATCATTGAGCATCCTTATACCCAGTGTTTTAAACACTACATCTGGTAGATTGATTGTCTCCTTTTCGTTTAGTTCTTTTTCTGAAGTCTTGTTTTGTCCTTTTCTTTGGGCCGCATTTCTTTCCCTCCTCATTTGGGCTGCCTCCCTACGTTTGTTTCTATGTGTTGGGTAAAGCTGTTATGTCTCCCACTCTTGCTGCAAGTTTGCCCTTTGAGTGTGTCAGCTGTAGAGATAGTTGGGTGGTTCTCTGATGTGGTCTGAAGCTGGCCACTGGTTTTGTTGGTTCTGAGGCTGCTTTGAAAGTGCTGACCAATGTAAACTACTGCCTGTGCCCTGCCTGGGGACAGCTGATATGAGTTACAAAGTGATCTGAAGATGGTTGCGACTTGTATTGGGCATGAGAGAGGCTGTGAACTGAAGCCAGCTGTCTCTAGTGCCAGGCTGGGGGAGACTTAACGAGGAGAATGGGGCATTTAAGGCCAGATGTTACATGTTTTGGGTTTATATGAAAAAGCCACTGGGAGAAGCTAGTGGAGGCCCAGAGGTAGGGTGGGGTGGGGTGTTAGGGAATCACCAGCACAAGGTGAATGTTGTAGCCAGGTTGATGGAGACTCAGAGACAGTACCTAGCTCTGCCTACAGGGGGAAGGCTTTGCAAAGGAACAATGGCTTCTGCCAGTGCTTCTGTTTGGGTAAAAACTGTTTTTCTAGCCCTTGCCTAGAAGCCTGACAATTCAGTTCTTTTCCTATGTCCCTGGTGCCTTTTGAGCTATTGCCTCAGCACTGGAGCTCATAGCAAGTCTTTCAGAGAGTCTTTCATAAGTTCACGTGCGGGTCCTTTAATAGCCATGCTTGCAACACCAGAGCCCCCTGTCTCACTCAGCCATAATCTCTGCTGGTTTTCACAGCCAAAAGTTATGGTGACTTCCCTTCATGGCACTGGAAACCTTGACTGGGAGGACTGGTGTGGAGCTGGGGTCCCTTGCTCCTTAGGGGCCCCAGCCAAGATGTCCCTTTTGATTTTTAAGGACCACACATGGGTGTGGGTCAAGCCTGCTCGTTTCTCCGTCCCTCCCACTAGTCTCTATGCAACTTCTGCTGTTCAGCCTTAGTTATAGGATTTATGTTGGGCTAGATTTTAGGCAATTCTCATTGACTTTTGTTCAGCAGTTTGGTTGTATTTTGATATGGTTTGGGAGGAAAAGAGTACAGCATTTACTTTGCCATCTTGACTAGAAGCCTATAGAAATTAGTTTGGTGCTTCACCTACAGGAGATGTTTAACTTTAATACTTCTCCTCCCAGCCAGCCTCACAATTACCTTTTCATGTGTTATCAAGGACATTTACTCCACCCTCCTAGAAGTGGCTGAATGATCTGTTTTTAAATATTTCTGTTAGGGCTTCTCTGCCCTCTGGAAATCCCCATGGAATCTGTTTCTCATTTGCACAGTTCTTTCACTATTGAGCTCTTTGGGGCCACACATATCCTGATGTTGTCCTGTATACTTTCTCTTTCATTATTTTGCTGCAATTCCTGCTCCAGCTGCTTTAGTTGCTGAATTAATTTCTACTTTCAGAATAGTAATAAATGCAAAAGCACCTTACTGTCTACAGAGTAAATACTCAGTGCATAAAGACTGGATCTTAAATAGCTGTCTCTGAGTCTGCTGCTTGCCACTCAGTGTTTCCTTTAGTGCTTCTTGCACGGCCCTTCTGAGGGCTGCACGGGGGCTGTGCTGTGGTGGACACGTGACTGATGCGGCCATCTGTTGCTTCATTTTTGGAGTTGGAAAGAGTCTGAGTTTCTAGCAAAGGGGTATCAGGGCTACCCACTGAAAAGAAAAAAACAAACAACTAAAAATCTCAAGTTGTCTGTTTATGATACTTCTTAGTTTTTGCCTATAATTTGGATATAAAGTAACCAGCTATTCCTATATATATGAATCAAGAGAAAATTTTTGCATTTAAAATTTTCCATTTCCTTTGGTGATAAAAGTTCTAGATATGGTGTTTGGCAGATGCTAAATATTAGTATATACATTGCACTGCTATTAAAAAATAAAGCAAAATTTAGGTCAAGTTTCAGGTACTGTCCAAGTAGAAGGAAACTCTCATAAAGTTGTTTCAACAGAAAGAACTATTCATAGCCTTAATGTGTGGGCTCCAGGGTTAGCAGTAGGTTGTTTCTTTATTGTGAAAAGAAATTGAAGCCAGAAATGGGGTCATAATAAAAAGAAAAAGAAAGTGAAATATTTTTAGCCACTGTTCAGCACCCCCAATGTTATTTTTTTCTTCTCATCTAGAGTTTTAAAATTTTTTCTTGCAGCAGAAATCAAATATTCAGTGAAGGCATTCATAATTATTCAACAAGAGTCAGATGTCCTATGCTTTTATTATTACATAGATTTATAATATTGGACACTTATGTTTATAGTCTCTCTGAAATTCATGAACTCTTCTGGAAAATATTTTATTTTTCACTTTACCACTCATAACTGAAGGTACTTGAGTGAGATTTATCAACATTTGTTACTTTTCTTCCCAACAACTCTCATTTGATCAGAGAGAGGAACCATCTTATTTAAGATCATTTATACCTGATAAGGCTTATAAATTCTATTATTACCTTGGAGCTGCTAAGAAAATGCATTATCATATTTTAGTGATTCTATCATGCCCTATTTTCAGCCCACATTTTAATATCTCTAAGTCTGGGGTGCATTTTACAATTTATGTTATAAAAAATTATTGTGTTATTATTTAAGTGTCAATATCTTCCCTTCCTTAGAGCTATATAATTTGTTTTTCTTACAATCAGGGATGCTGTAAGTCCCATGAAACATGTTACACCTGGAGCTTCCAGAAGCTCCATCATGAGGGCTGAGGTGGTCTAGGAATGAAGAGGACGGGGAGGAAAGCAGAGATCAGAGATGAAGAGAAACTAGGCATTGGTACTATTATTTAGATTCTGCTGTATCTAGTCATGTCTGAAGTTAAGCTCAGGTTCTGCATGCCGGCTGAGTTCCTTCTCACTCCACACACATTTCTTTTGTTGATGGTGTTTAAACATGTGTTAGTGTCTCATCTCTCGCTTTTAACTACAAGAGTTCCAACTAAAGAAGTCTTTGAGATATCATTAAAGACCAATTCTTGAATACAGAGAACCCATGTGACATTTGTAATCACTTTCCTATTTCTCAAAGTTAATTAAAGAGAAATAATGGACATGAGGCAATTTGAAGCTTATAAAACATATGGCAAACATAAATAGGTCAGCAACAAGCATTTTCTGTTAAGAAATACTGAAATGTCTTATAATTCAGCAAGCAAGCATAATCCTTTGGCACATTCTGAGGCCTGTGAAACAGATCAAGATTCTCAGTTGCCCCTGGAATAGAAGCAACTTGTAGAGATTGCTGTTTCCAGGAGAAAGAAATTCTCACATGCTCACCAAGCTTTAAGGACTTTACAGATAAGGTACATTCTAGCCAAGCTTTAACAGTAGATACACTACATAGGGTTAATGGGGTGTGATTGTATGCGGAGAATGCAGGGAGTAGGGACTAGAACCTTACACCATCCAAAATACATTTTGTGTTTCAAAATAAAAAATGAGACAACTTTTCTGGAGATCAAATGGTAGTATAAACTCTAAAGACTTTTAGTAGCACTCTCATGAATCTGTATTTTGACTACGGCCTCTTCTATAATTAATCAAAATACTTTCTAAAATTTCAAGTCATTGGAAAACTATAAATCCTTAAATTAAAAGATAGAACATACGTGGAGATAGTATTCCCTCTTATTCAGATGCTTTCCTGAAAGATACTGCCTCTGTGCATAATTAGCATATTTTGGCCTTAAACCTTGCACCTAGCAATGCTCTTCAAGTGATTGGGGCTCTCTGAGAAGTGCTATAATCCCCAGAAATGTGCTGTTTGGTTTTTCTCAGGACCGTTATGAAAGTGACTAGGAATGTGCGAACTGGAATTAAGGAACAATGTTCCCCGCTCTTTAAACCAACAGAACAAATGTGTATGTGTTCAATCGTGTTTGTTCTACTAAGGAGAGCTCGAGATCATTTCTTAAATTGTTTAAATAACATCATTCCAATCTCAAGTCATTTTGTCCTTGTTATAAAACTGTCAGTATATAATTACCATCTATCTTCAATCTATGTTTCCTTTAAAATCATGAAACAGTGATGGAGGGTCATATTTATATGATGAGGGTGTGGACAAGTCTTGAAGAAATTACTTAATACCTCTGGCAGATTCAATATGTATCAAAGCCATTCTTTTTTATTTGTTTTTATTAGATTTTGTCCTCAGCTTCAGCAAGCTCAATGAGAAATTTACATGATAATAATCTAATTGAAATGACTGTCTTTTTAAGGTCTATTAAAAACATATACATAGAGCCAAACTCTTGGTTTATAGCAAGAGAGCAGTGTTTGTGCAACCAAACATACTCAGATATTAAATCTGTAACCCCATCTTGCTGAAAGAAGGCATGAGCAGAACCGACTGGAGGGCCTCCAGCCCTGCCTGGACACTCTCTGGTTACTGGTTTAGATTCCTTAGGGACAGTTGTATTCAGGCATTACTAATTCAAGAACTATTTAAGTTTTAAACAAAAATTGTGAGCTATGATGTATAAAGCATGAATAAAATAAGTTTATTAAATAGTTAAACTCTATGCAAATGATGTTAATGTAAGTAATTTTAAACATCCTAAGTCTTCTCTAGTCCCCATATGCCTGTAGTAGTTTATCAATCAGGAGTGATCGATGTACTTTATCTGTATTGTTTCATCAATCATCTTGTTTTGTTCTCTTGTAGCATAAATTCTTGAGTAATTCTTTCCAAGGTTACTCATTATTATTACTACATGTAGACTTTTCCAATCCCTATGCAAATTCTTGTAAGTTATTTGCTCATTCTTCTGAACATACTTTTTTCCCCTTCCCTGTATATGTCTTTAAAACTTTCCCCTCCCCTTTCATCCACAACTTGATTCATTTTACATTCCTCTTTCATGTGTCAGCCCCTGTTTTACTTTGGCCAGCTTTCTATATAGCCTAATTTGCTTTCTATTTGTGTTCCTGGTAGAAAAGGCCACACAGGTGAGTATTGTTCAGTTACAAAATGATCTTTTGGAGAGTAGGAAAGATGGGTATTTTAGAAAGGGCATGTAAAATAAAGAAGTCTACATTGTTTCCTGTTCCTCTAAATTAAAGCAATTGAAAGCAATGCAACTTACTTTACAAATAGCTGAACAGTTGCATGGCATTTTGATGGTATTGTTTAAAATATATTCTTTGCGGCCAAACTTCCCGGGTTCCTCATTCTGCCACACCACTTAAGAGCTGGCGAATATTCCTTGGAGAGTAAATGCTATGTGCCTGTTCACTGCTCACTGCATTCTGTGTTTCTATTTTCTTCTTTCACGTGCTCCTGACCTTGAGTCTCTGTTTCACCCACTAAATTTCACCATCAGAAGCTAAACTTTATTAACCACCTATAATCTGAACTACCGAAATTTAGCCTCCCCTGAGTTCCCTGACTTTGTAGCTTTACTCCTGAGAGTTCTGACTTCAATATTAATTTCACAAGTTCCTATGCTCTACTGTTCATTATCTGTCACTCCCTTATGTAGTTTTTACTCCCCTTTTATAGCTTAATTTCGTGGTCCATCTTTGTTATTACTTCTTTATACATCCTCAAGCCCTTTGAGCCTCTCTTGCCCCATCATGATCACCCAATCCATCAGACTTTCATCCCACCTTACACTTGGACCCTCATAGCACTATATGACTGAAGAAAAGCACACAGTCAGGATGACTGATCTTACTTCACCATAATTGTGAACCTGGCCTGAATCTGTGCCCACGTATTCTGCCTTTGTCCCCCATACTATGGATGAACAACCCCCACTATGAGATAAGGGCATCTCCAGCTTGTGCATTAGAACCTCTCTCTTTTCACCTACTCAAGAACGTTGTTCCAACCATTGTTCCCTCTTTCCCTTGCACCACCCATTTTTACTATCAACTTGATCACCCACACAACCATTCACATGAATAAAATAAAAGTCTCTCTCAGCTTAAAAATATCTCTTAAATGCCTCTCATTCCCTCAGTCTTAGTTGCCATTCCAGATTAATTCTGTCTTCATCTTACCCTAATACTCAGCTGCATTCAAAAGAGTGGATTCCTATATCCTGCTTGAAAGACCTTTTTTGTTTGCTTCCAGAAGAACATAAGCCTCTGGATTTCTTAATCACTTCTTTTTTAAAAAGATTTTATTTTTATTTATTTCCAAAGATAAGGGGAGGAAGGTAGAGGAAGGGAAGGAGAAAGAGAAGTAGAGAAACACTGATGTGTGAGAGAAACATCATTCGGTTGCCTCTCACATGCCCTCAGTTAGGGACCCAGCCCGTAACCAAGGCATGTGTTCTGACTGGGAATCGAACAAGCAAACCTTTGGTTTGCAGGTCCACACTCAATCCAACACCAGCCAGGTGTGAACAACACCAGCCAGGGCAGTAAATGGTAGTTTTATTCTTCCAATTACACATACCCAAAACCTTTGTCAAAACATAATATTTATAAAAGGCAGTAACATGAGTCTCATAAAAATATAAAGTGAGCTGTGCCAAAAACATATTTAATATGTTAAAAAAGCATTTGCTCACATATGATGGAACCAGCAGGATGATAAGGCTGATTCAAAAAGAATCAAAGCCTCAAAAGAGTTAAAGCTGACTGAAAGGAGAAACAGATGTTATATAGTCAATCAGGAAAGCGAGGCAGGCAGGTTTGCTACATTAGAGACAAAGTGGTTAATAATCTTTAGACAATAACTTATTGAGGTTTTCTTCTCCGCTGGATGAAAAATATGTGTGCCTCTATTGGCAAAAGTTTACAAGTGAACATGTATTTTGCAATAGTGAAGTTATTCTATAATAATAAACAATAAGTTAACATTGGTGCATGCCCCAGAAAATTAATTCATCCTTGTCAGGGTCTGTGAGGCAATATGAGAGAACATACAGTTATCCCTTTGGGATTTCGTCCGTGCTTTGGATAATATTTCTTAACAGCTTTAGTGGGAGCCCAGATAGCTCAGCCGGTAGAGCATCAGACTTTTAATATTTCTTAACACCTTTAGTCATCCATGACTTCTGTCTTATTTTCACACTTTACATAATCAAATCTTGCTGACCCTAACTACAGATCATAGTTAGAATCATATCATTTGTCACTGTTTTTACTGCATCCGCCCTAGTCCCAACCTTCATTATTTCTTCCTTAGATTGTTGACCATTCCTCCTGACTGGTTTCCCTTATACTTTTATAATGTAGTTTCAGGAAAGCAACCCGAGCGATCCTAAAGTGAAAGCTGAAGTCAGACCATGGCACTACTCTTGTTAAAATCTTCTAATAAGTTTACACCTGTCACTTCCTTCCCTTTCCCCAAATCAAAACAAGAAAAAGAAAGAAAGAAATCCTTGCAATGGTCTATAAGGTACACAATCTGCACCTCTCTCCAAGCTTATTTTGGTCTGAGATCTTCTCTGACAACACTGGCCAATCACAATGCTTGGCCCACAGGGCCTTGTCACTGTTTTTTGAGCACACATAGAGTATTTCTACCTCCAGGACTTTTGGATTTGTTCCTCCTGCTTGGAACATTCTTCTCCCAGATACTCTCCTTGCTCAGGCCCCACCTACACCAGTTCTTCCTCAAGTATCACCTTCTGAGTGAGGTCTTCCCTGACCACCCTATTGCAACTGCAACCCATTCCCCCCACAGTTCTGCCCCTGGCACTCTCCTCACCCTTTTCCTCACCCTTGTCTCCATAGCCTTCCTTATCCTTTGACATATATATTACTTATCAAGGACAAGTATTTTTGTCTGTTCACCAACATCTTCCCAAAGCCCTAACACATGGAAATCATTCTAATAGTTTTGAATGAGTAAATGAGTGGGCAGAGGGTTAATTTTCTATCACTTTCTAGTGCCATTTTTAAATTTCTTCCTAGATGGCCCATGTTAACTTTATAATGAAGCTGTTATTTACTTATTTCTGACTTCCATCCCAATATTGTTTCTAATTATATCAAATTAAAACCATTTATTTTCTTCATGCAAGATACTGGGTTCTCCCTAC
>PVKM010018988.1:0-24587 GCA_004027735.1 Carollia perspicillata | reverse complement strand
AGATGGGAATGAGGCACCTTCAGCGCCTGGCCAGTGGGAGCTACGGAGAAACAATGCTGGCAAAGGAAGGAGGATTGGTCAAGAAGGTCCAGCACGGTTCAGGGAAACGGAAGGAACCCAGTGGGGCAGCTGGTCCACGGGGAACTGACAGAACCGCCTCGTCCGCTCGCTCACTCACCAGCCCCGGCCCAGCCCCAGCCCTCACCCGGTTGCGGGTCACAGTATGGTTGAAGGTATAGATGTTGACCAGCTCGCTGTTGACTTCATCCACGTAGGTGTGCTCAAACTCGGCGTCTTTCTGCGAGACGTTCTTGGGTCCCAGAAGCCCCGGATGGCTACGAACCGAAACCACCAAAAGCGCCAAGAAGGGCAAGCCCAGAACGAACATGGCCCCGGCAGGGCGGCGGCGGCGGCGGCAGCGACAGGACACAGGACACCGGGACAGGTTGCGGCTCCGGCCGCAGCTTCCACCATCTCACCCGGACCAGAACTTTAACCCCGGCCTGAGATTAGGAAAGGTCCCCTCCCTGGAGCCGCAGAGGCGCTCCTAGGAGCCCCAGAGGGGAGGGGCGGCGAGGAGGAGGAGGGGAAGCAGTGGGGTCTCGGTCTCGGGCAGGGGCCCCCAGATCGCGAGGGGCTGCGCACGGCTCCGGGACCCTGCGGCCGCCCGCCAGGGCCGTAAGCGAGGGGGCGCTGGTTGCTGGGAGCCTGGAGACGCCGGGAAAGGGGAGGGAGGAAAGGTGGGGAAGCCGGCCGCTGAAGCGTCCGCGAAGGGAGGGAAATCTGAGGGTGAGGGGCGTGATAGTTGGTAGTCGCCGGGCGCCGCGCGGCCGGGCGAGCTGGCGCGAGCCCTTTAAAGGCAGGCAGGCCCCGCGGTTCCGGCGCTGGGGACTGGGGCAAGTGTGGAGCTCCGCGGAGCGGTCGGCAGCCGGGCGGCGGGCTCTCGGGCTGACGTCAGGGGAAACTGACACAGATTTAAAGGGCCAGGTTCCGGATTGGGAGTTAAAGGGGCCGTAGCACTCCAGCTGGAGTCCTTTTCCGTTACTGCCTCCTCTTTCGTTATTCTGCCCCTCTTTGGAAGCTCACTTTGGGATAGACGGATGTTTCCATGAAGGCTCTCTTAAGTGTTGGATTCTTGTTAACCACTTCCTTTGCTCAAACTTAGGGATAGGATCCCCCACTCCCATGCCCACTGCCATTACTACTAACATTCTCCACCCAGGCCTTTTTTTTCTTCTTCTTCTGGGATCTTAAGAAATGAAGAACTCAAAGAATTAGGAAACAAATACGACCGAGTCGCCCTGATGGCCGACAGGTAATTGAAGCACAACCGCAGGTGGAATCCCTGCGCAATCTCATCTCCCCCTGCAGCAGCCGCACAGCTTCAGGGATGCCTTAAAAGCTTAGGGGCTTTCTCCTCTTCTCTATAGAGGCAGCTACAAAGCTCACTGCAAGATAATGACTTTCAGTGTAAATTGGTGAAAACTTTTCTACAAAACATTTTGGCATTGTATTTCAAGAAGCTTCGAGAGCTTTATACTCTTTGACCCAGTAATTCCATTTCTGAGACTATCCTAACGAATTACAGATAAAAATGTGTGGGCTGCTATCCTTATCACTCTGATATTTATAATATAAAGCTTAAAGCTTAAATATCCATAACAAGTGAGTGGTTGACTTAAACACACTATTATCATGAAGCCATTAAAAAACGATGCTTAAGACTTTTAAGGGATGTGTAAGCAGAGAGAATTCAATATGACACTAATATAAACAGTATGGTTTCCAAATACATAAGACATGCATAAAAAATGTGGAAAAAACTGCATAAAAACTTAGCAATGATTATCTTCGAATAGACAAGTATTCCCCCCAAATCTTTGTGTTGTGGGTGGTTCTAAATGTTTTTTAAAGATTTTGTTTATTTATTTAGAGAGAGGGAAAGAGGAGAAAGAGAAAGAGAGAAACATCGATGTGTGGTTGTGTCTTGCACACCCCCTACTGGGGACCTGGCCCACAACCCAGGCATGTGTCCTGACTGGGAATCGAACCAGCGACCCTTTGGTGTGCAGGCCAGCACGCAATCCTGAGCTACACCAGCCAGGGTGGGTGGTTTTAAATTTTTAATACCTTTAAAAAGTTTATAAATTTTCTACAATATACAAGAATTTCTTTTGTTAGATAAGTAATACATGTTTAAAGGATAAAAAATGTACTGTGGCTACCTCTGAAGTTGTCCGACACCCTGGTAAAGCCACCTGGGCAAGTGGTTTGTCAGAGTTCATTCACTAATAAGAGTTTAGCAGCTTCACCCTTGGCCCCGCCTTACTACCTGGGCATTGTTCCAATGACTATTTTACCTTATGACCAGTTATATTTATTCATTTCTGCGCTAAATATTTAATGGACACCTACAATATGCTAAGTACCGTTCTAATTATACTGGGTAAAAGGTGAGTGGGAGACTTGCACCTGGCCCTGCACAAGCATTCGTACTTGATGATGAAGACCACAGGCAAGCTTCATGGGCTGGAGAACCTTAGCAGACTCTGGGCCAACCCCTCATTTTACGGACACACAGAGTGAAGCCCAGAAAAGGTCAGCTCCTGAGTAGCTCATGAGACTCGTCCCATGAGCCTAGGTCCAATGCTCTTCCCAAACTGCCATGCAGTCAGCAGCCCACTTTGGACAGTCGATGTAAAATTTTCATATTCCAACTGGACTCCTCCCTTTCTAAACTCTCACTGTAACTCCCTCACCTTGCTGGTAAACCTGGAACTCTAAGAAACACTCACACCCTGTGCCTGATGGGACACTCACCCCACTTAGCCAGATGGAATCCAACTGGTCTGCGTGCGATCTGCCAGGGACTTCCCTGAGAACTGTGAGAACTGAAAGTTGAGGATCACAGGGTCTCTGCTATAGGCCGGTTGGGGCTGAGATCATACTGAATAAGCCCAGGCTGGGGGGTGGGGAACCTGGGGAGGCATATTCCAAGTCTATCTTCTAGGCTTTGGAGCAAAATGTACCTCTAGGCCTGTTTCTAATGCACAGCCAGACACTACTTAGTTATTGAATCAGTTTCTGGGGGTGGAGTCCAGGAATCTGCATGTTAGCAAGCACTCCAGAAGTTTGCTATGCACAGTGAATTTTGAGAACCACTGTTTTGGGGCCAATGGTGAACTATCAATATTTCTGTCTGCTCTCTTTCTCCTAGCAATATCTTACAAGGAATCTATTTAAATATACTCAAAGATCATTTGTCCCTTTCACAAGGTCTGATGGGCTTCATCTTTGAATCCTCAGCACCGTGAATATCCAGACAGAATAGGAGGGCAACAGCCTTGATTTTCTTGCTCTTCTCAAGTTGGTAGACCTTCCTCAGCCTTGCTGTCCCACCCTCCCAGGGAAGGCACACACAACCCAGTTGTGAAGGCCCTTCCTAAGGTCTGGCAGAGAAAACGTTTTTGTAGTCGGCGGCAGTCAGCATGAAAGGGCAGTACTCCAGCTCAGAGCCGGACTGGTTAAGTGCAAAGAGATGTCAAGGCCTCAGGGAAGCCTCCCCACCCTTGGCTCTCTGCACAGGTCCACGATACTGCATTTTCCCATGTTATGTAAAGGCCAACCCAAGCCCTGGAGATGAAGGAAGCGGGGTGGGTCACAAGGCTTGGATGACTTTCTTCTATTTCCTGTGGGCCCCCCTGCCCAGCCTGAGGACAGAAAGGACCTAAGAAGTGGGGTCATTCAGCAGGTAGCTGACAAGATTCCCTGCTTTGCATGGATCTGGCTCCACTTTGAGCCACAGGATTTCAAGGTGTGGAATAAAAGGACAGAAAGAAAGCTTCTCTGGGTCAGGGGTACTGTTAAAATGACCTTAAGACTGCATTAAGAATACAGTAAGAACCACAGTAAACAGATCAGCTGAGTCCCATCAGATAATTCAGGAACCTGGGGGTTAGGATGTGGGCCTGCCTGTGGAGGCCGGGAAAGGCAGCATCAAACCAGACTTTAGAATTAGGTAATGGTTTAACTTTAACCCAGAAAAAAAAGGTAAAACCAACCCCTCTGAAAAAAAAAATGGACTTGAATGTTCCTGTTTTCATCGTGATCATAAAAGGGACTCGGTGTATCTACTTGAAGCTCAAAGAAATATCCTGGACATAGGCAGCCCTGGCAGCAATAATACAGCACTTTTCTCCATCATGCAAGTTCTATGTTTTTCCCAGGGCTGCCCTTGCAGTAGCTCTTTCCTTCAAGGGCTCTGAAAACGAGGTGTATGTTGACTGGGAATCAGCTAAAGATACTAAACTGTCATTCTGGGGATAAGGTATCAAATACGTCCCATGGTTTCATGGTATCATGGAAAAAGTGAGGATTCTGACATCTGAAGGCATAGGTTTAAAGCCCTGCATTGTGCATCTTAGGCAAATCAAACCTTCTGACCCTTCAGGAGCCATGTCTCATCTTCGCTGTCCTCCTGCTGGACAGTGCTGAATGTCATACAGCAGAGCCAGACTGGGTTGCATTCGTCACGGTGAACTACTGTCTAAAGAAGTGAGTCCCAAGAGAGCAGCTCTGACTGAAGGCACAGGACTTTCTGCCAGAGATATCAGCCACTTTCCATTTCCTGAAACCGGGCTTTCATCACTCAGACTGGGAAATACAGTCAGGCCCTGCATCCGCCTCCCTGTGGCCACGTGATGGAACCAACAGCAGAGCTTTCCAGGAAATGAGGCTGGTCATCAGATTGCTGGAAACAAGCGGATAAATAATTGAGCAACTCAATCTGTGTCTCCAAAGATCACTGATACAAATGAGCTAGCCATCCTCCTGTTTCAAGCAAGCCTGAGTCTCTGGCTAAGAAATCAGAAGATGCAACGGAGGAACCTTTTAGATATAGCTCCTCTCTGGTTATATCTAAAGATCATGTGCCTATCCCATTTATTCAAAACTGTTCTCAATAATGGAAAGGGTCCCCTCTCCACAGTCTGGCTCAAAAAAAGGCCACACCCCATAGCTTCTTGTTACTTTGCTGGTCCTCGGAGATTTCACAAAGCTAGCTATTTTCTCACTCACCATACCTTTGTTCCTCTAAACCAGTTTAGCCTTTTCTTCTAGCTTCACTTTTCCTATAAAAACTGTATTAATTCCATCTATTTCTACTTAAAATATTCTACAAAATGTTTCAAGACTTTTTGTAATAGGTATATACTGCACCTTTTTTTTTTTTTGGTCTTAAGAGAATTTTGTTTGCTCTTATCACTAGCAAGAATAATGTCTATTTCTTACAAGGAGAAGCATGGTACCATTGAAAGAGCAGGAATTGTAGTCAACAGATTTGTATTCCAGTTCAAATTCTGACAGTTACTGACTGGAAGACCATGAACAAAGCAATCTCCTATTTATTCACTCCTTCATTTATTCAGTGCCTAGTTAGTACTAGCTACTAAGCTAGATGCTGGAAACACAAAGATGCTTAAAATACATTCTCGCCCTGGCCAGTGTGGCTCAGTCGATTGAGCGCAGGCCTGTGAAGCAAAGGGTCGCTGGTTCGATCCCCAGTCAGGGCACATGCCTGGGTTGCAGGCCAGGTCCCCAGTGTGGGGACACATGAGAGGCAACCGCACAGTGATGTTTCTCTCCCACTCTTTCTCCTTCCCTTCCCCTCTCTCTAAAAATAAATAAAATATTTAAAAAAAACACATTCTCTATTCTTAAGGAATTCATTATCTAGCAGAGTAGATCACTAGGTAAGCATATAGTAGTGGTAAGTGCAATGATAAAGGATTTACACCAAGGTATTACAGGGAACTCAGAGATAGAGATCTAGTACAATCAGGGCTGGAAACAGGAATCAGAAAACACTCCAGGTGTCCTCCCCGAGGGGTTTCTTAAAAGAAGAGTAGGAGCAGAAGCGTATTACAGACAGGGGGTCTTAACTTGGGGCAAAGGCATGACTCAAAGTTCAGTATCATTGGCATGAAAATTCAAGATAAGCAATGTAAGGTTATGAATTGAAGAGGACCAGGCCATGGAGAGGATAATTAATACTTTGGACTATCACTGTTATCAATGAGCGTGCCCCTCTACTGTGTCATGAATTCTTTACAGGTGTGCTGTCAAAGCTTAATCAGTGTGTAAAATATATTTTATAGTGTTTTTTGATATATACAGGATGGGGCAAACATAGGTTTACAGTTGCAAGTACATGAAAGTTTATTTTTGTACTGTTATTATTTTCAATACGAACTCTAAACCTACTTTGTCCCCCACCTTGTATTTTGACATGATGAGTTAAGCCAAAATAACCCAGCAAACAAGCAAAAGGCAAGAGGTGTAGCATAAAATGAGGCCAAGAAAACACTGTGTTTACCAAAGCATGTAAGACCTTTGCTTCATGGCTAAGTAAAAATATGCAGCTAAGTTAGGATTTCATCTCTGCCATGGCTGGAGAAGAGTGGGTATTCTGTTTGTTTTGTTTTTCCCAATGTAGATGTGGTGAAGGAGCTTTCCCTCCTACCACACTACTGTCCCTTCTACTTCTCCTGGGCCATGGAAGAGGTTCACCCGGAACAGTGTGGACAGTCTACAAAGCCTCAGGACCCAGGGTGCATCACCACTGCTCTGTGACGTAAGGGGAACCTGCAAGTAGCTCACAAAGGCATGCCTGTAGGGGTAGGGAGGAAGATGTGGGGGCGGGGACAAGCAGGGCAAACGGGAAAAGAAAAACACTTCAGTTTGATACCTCCAAATTTGACCCTCTTCTAGGAGTAAACCATTGTAATCTAATAGCATTACTGCAGTGCAGTGATAAAAGTGGACGTTCATAGCAATCTGCTAATCAGTGCTGGGTTGGTTCTGGTGTTAGTCACCAGGACAGGCCCTGATGGTCAACTGGGTGACTGAACCTTGTTCTAGTCGTAAAGTTCTGAGGCTCCACTTGGGGTAGGCTGTTTGAGCCCGGGAAGGCGAGGGAGATAAATGAGAACTGTGTCCCCATTCGTCTCATGTCCTGCACTCCCTAGTCACGTTTCGTCATACTGAGACAGACACCACTCACCTAGTTCAAATGAGGTGGTCCACAGTGTTACATCCAGGCTTATCGCAAAACTGTTCTGGACCCATTATGAGAGTGGACATCAAGGGGGACTGCTGTATTCTGAAGGTCTGCTATGAACCTGATTCAATGTTTTCATTCACAATTGTGGCCCCCACTCCGCCCCTCAGAATAGGGGAACTGGTAACTCCTATTTCAGTTTTTCTGCCATTCATCTTGACTGTACTTCCACTTTCCTGTTTCCTTTTAGACTTTTACTTCTTGTTTACTGGAGCAGCGTCAATCTGAACTTACTGACACATTAACACCGTAGCCAGGAAGTCTTTGAATACCTTCGTGTGTACCATCAAAAAGTCTTGCTCCTAACACCACAATGCAATTCCTGCTGGTTTTACGGGAGTATTATGGGAAAAAGGTTGGCTAGGTAGTAATTCTGTGGCCATGTGGAGGATGGAAATGAAAAGGAATGTACTGGCTGCAAAAACACAAAAACAAAACAAAGGAAACTTTGCCATGGTGCGGGTGAGATCACCATTTCATTCCCAGGACTCGGTAATGTATGGACGCTAGGCATGTATCGGTCATCAACTCAAGTGAATCATAATCTAGAGCTAAAACACCCCAGAGGTTGAATGAGCAGTGGTGAGAGCAACGATTTTGAAGTCAAGTAAAGCGAGGGTCAAATCTCAGCACCCACTTTAACTACATGATTCACCTTGGACGATACACAAAACCCCCCTGGGCCTCTCAGCCAACACTAAAATGGGGACACACCTACAAAAAGTTCTTCGGTCGTTAAGAGACGGGAAAGATCCTGAGGCTTTTCTTCCTAAATGGCACAGGAACTCAGAATACCCCAATTAATTTGAGCACTGAAGTGTAAAATGGGAGCAACAGTAGAGACATTCCAACGTGTAAAAAAAGAAAACGGGTGATTGTTAGTGTGATAAATGGAGAAACAGTGGAAACTGGGACATTTACTGTGAATAAACGCTAAATAATGAAATCAGAAAAAAAGAGTCAAAAAGTCAATTTGGTGTAAGAGTTAATTCTGTCTTTAACTGCCAGATATTCTTAATCCATCTGAAAGATTTTCTCTGACAATTTTCCCACGTATCTACTCAGGACTCCTTGTTATCTGTTCACCCCACCCCACCATCCTACACCCCCTCCCAGGAGATTAAGTGAGGAGGGCCAACTTGGCACATTCAGTTCCAAAAAAAGAAGC
This sequence comes from Carollia perspicillata, assembly GCA_004027735.1. NCBI lineage: Eukaryota > Metazoa > Chordata > Mammalia > Chiroptera > Phyllostomidae > Carollia > Carollia perspicillata. The sequence continues at coordinate 16,302 of PVKM010018988.1, read as the reverse complement.
AGGGCGATCTAAGTATCCAATTTACTTGTGATAAAACAGGAAAAAAAACTCACCCTTCTTTCTCCATTGGAATTCAGACTATGATAAAGGAGGCAGAAAGACAGCAAGTTTAAATGAAATGTTCACATTTATATTGAACTACACACTAACACAGAATGAGTTCTACTAGTCAATGAAACTTTGCCAAAGCGGAATCACAAACTTCCGTTGGGGAGGTCCAGTCAACTAGCAGCAGTGATCCCCAAGAAGGAACACCAAGGAGAAGCCTGGGAGACCCCACCCCAAAAAGCCTCCTTTCATGATACCCCCAACTCACTTCTCCCACATGCACCCACATTTTCATATATTTTTAGTTTCTTCACTGCAATAAATATAAAGTTGGCAGTGCCTATATATCACAGCACAGACAATATTTCAGACTTTAGCATACAACTGTAAACAGTGGCTAGGTTCAAAGAAAAAGAAATGTTAGAATTAACAATGAGAATTCTTAGCAGCAGAGCATAAACTACTCCAGATTTGTTTTTGATGGGTTCACGTTTTTGACAAAAGATATAGTACAAAGAGAGCCATGACCGTCTCGAGTATTATGGGCAGCAGAACAGCAGACCCTAGGTCACCCCTGGCAGTACACGTCTTTCACCTGCCACATTCAAGATGCGACCACACAGAAATCTTTGTAGCGCCGCCACCAGCTGCTACTAAATTATCTGGAATGGGTGGATGGATGAGTTAAGATTTGCTGGGAGAGGAACATAACACTACTTCTGCTAGCTGCCTGGAAATTTGGCCCCTTCATCACAATGACAAGGACATTTCGCTTGGAGAGAACAGTAAGTTTATATCCACGTGTGTGGTGTGTGTGTATGCACACACACACACACATATATTAGACAGAGAGACTGGGAGTGAGACATCTAAAGACTTAGCAGTAAGCTCTATCACAGCAGCAAACTGGGATGTCAATGAATGAAAACCCGGTAAGTACTTTTTGCCTAAAGCAATGCAATGGAAGCTGGCCAGAAATGAAAGCAGACTCAAAATCTGCACATTCGTAATGGGGCAGACTTTTATTTAAAAGGCTAGTGGTTCAAATACTATTGCTCACATAGCTCTGGTAGACAGAAAATGCAGTGACGTCTCAGGTTTATACACATAAGCAAAGGAGCTGAAGGCCAGCTCACAAAGGGCTACTTAATCCTCAGTCAAGAGAAGCTCAAAGCCTGTGTTGCTGAAGTAACCTACGGGTTGGTCTGGGCCACGCTCCCGCCCTAACAAACAGAAGACCTGGAGAGAAAACTGTCTTTTCATACACAAAACTGTGGGTTAATTGATTATTCCCTTAGAACTATATCCCAGCTAAGAAAAAATCTGTCTTGAAAAATTCAACTACCTGGGCTAATAAAAATAAAATTTTAATATGGTAAATGAGTTTAGTAAACACCATGTGTATTTTCGTGTTAACAAAGACATGATACATTAAGGAAAGTTTGTATTTTTTTAAAAAGACAAAAAAACAAAACCAATAAAATTCCTAGACAGCGGCTTGACAAGAAAAAAAAACCAGCCCAAATTCTGTCCCTTTCAATCCGAAGTGGCTCTTAGCACAAACCATGACACCCCTCTGACACACAGAGCTACTGGCCTGGCAAACAGAACAGAAAACGTACGCCTTAGTTACTGAACCTGAACGTTACGCAGGATCACTGCAGAGCACATCTGGATGGATCACTTCAGTATCCACCTGGTCCAGTTTAAACTATTTGTTTGTAGATCCAGTTTGTACACATTTCATAGGTACACTGAACAATAAGCCATCTTTCGTCCCATTACTTTTAAAATGGCAGTTACTGTACTTCAGACAAACCATTAAGATTACACAGGGCTCTCTGGAAAGAAATTCTGAGATGATGATATATTAAGGAGAATCCTAAAAGTTGAATAAATCTAGTTCTTTTTTACTAAAATGGTGGGATCAAGTAGAATGTCAATTCTAAAGAACAGTTTTACTTGTTTTCTCATTAGAAAAGGCCAAAATTTCTGGACTGTTATAATTTAAAAACTAAAATAAAAAATATATACTTTAAGATACTATAAAATTTGAAATAAATGTCAGGCTTATGGAATGAAAAATAAGAGTTCTGATCCCCGCCCCCTGCCCCCAAAGGAAACTGTTAACAGGTGCTAAGGGAAAAACAAGCAAAACCAGAACTCTGAATATGGATAGCACTATACAGACTCTATAGCACAGAACACCACACACAAGAGTGAGCCGCACATCAGAAAGGTCATGACAGTAACTGGCTGGGGACTCGACACTTCCAGCAACAGAGCTCCTACGTCAAAAAGGTTAAAAGCATGTGATGTCAACCAGGACCAAAAGAAACAGGAAGGAAAGGCTGCATGCATGGGTCTATTACAGACATGATATTCAGCAGCATAAAAATAATACCCTCCACAGACTCCCCCAAATGGGGCAAAACCTATTTTTCACTGCTAAGTCCAGAAGAGACTGAGTGGAACAAATGCACTTGGAACTACAGCACTCCCGGTATCTGAATGACAAGTACGTCCAATCTGATGCTGTGTTTGAAAACATTAAGAATACACAGAGTAACAATAAAAAATGATTTAAAAAAAGAGTACATATGAGTAAAGAAAAATAAAAAAACAAAAAGGCTAAATTATGATCCTTAAAAACTGGGGGAAAACATTTTAAAGCCAAGTACATGTGATTCTGATAATTATTATGTATGACATAATCCACAGAAACAAAGGCCAAGAAGAGAAATCTTCCTTCTCTTCAGTACTTAGGCTTGATGTTGTCCTAGAAAAAAACAGCGGTAATTCAATGACTGTGTCACACATGTAACTAGAAAGTCCCCTCTGGTTTCAAATGAATTTAAACAACAATCTTCCTTAACTAGTTTTTCTCCGGTGTCACACAAACCTATGTACAGGACCAGTTTAAATCCCTCCTCCCTTTCAAACACTAGATATGAACATCCAGGAACATTCTACAATGCAAAGTGCCTTAAGAAAGAGAAGGATTCTGTAGTGCCAGTGACATAACTGATCGGAGGAAACTGGGATGCAATTAACACGGACAGGAGGCAGTCAGGCAATGGTGGTTTGTTTCTCCTCGGGTGTTTCCTCCAACAACTGCATGATCAGTTCATGGAGGGGTTTGCAGATCTTTGCGTAGCCCCCTCCCGTGAGATGTAGAAAATCAAACATGTCGTGGCAGGAGATGGCACCGTCCGAGTGTACGAAGCCCCCATCGATATCCAGGAGCTGAACATTGGCAAGCTTTGGCAGGGAAACCTTGAGGAGCTGGTTCACCTTGGCATTTTTTTGCCTCAAAGGGTTGGGCTTCTCACCTCGAGGTAGCAAACCCTGGGGTAAAGCAGAGAAGAACACAAGATGAGAAGAGTCACTTGCTTTTTTCTACTTATTTGGCACTTGCTACCCCTTTGATTTCTGAACTACTGGACTAGATTGGTTTTAATAAAAGTTCTTTGACCATTCCTGCTCAGTTTCTTCATGAGTTCCCCTTCCCCCTCCTGTCCCTGAACTGTTGGTTTCTTCAGGGTCTTCTCCTTGGCTCACTGCTCTTCCTACTCTAACACTTTGGCCCACATCTCATCCTAGAGCAGGGGTGTCAAACTCATTTTCACTGGGGGCCACATCAGCCTCACAGTTGCCTGCAAAGGGCCAAATGTAATTTTAACTCCTTAACAGTTAAGGAGTAATTACATTTATACAGTCCTAAAATTATTTCAGCCTTTTGAAGGCAACTGCGAGGCTGATGTGGCCCCCGGTGAAAATAAGTTTGACACCCCTGACCTACAGCTTCAGAACTCATACTGACCATCAGCTACAGAAGCAAACCTCAGTGCTCCTGAGGCCGTCCCAACTTAGTATGTCCAAAAGCAACTCATCATCTTCCCCCAAACGATGCTCCTTCTACAGTCTCTGTATCAACTGGTCTTTCCAGCACCCAGAGCCTCTCATGAATTACCTACTAATCATTAAATTACTCAGATTTTGCATTCTGAACATTTTCCTAACCCATTCATTTTTTCCTCTCCATTCTGATTACATACACTGATATGGCTGGAGAACTTATCACACTATTCACACCTCAATTAATGTAAAATTTCCTGACTGGTCCTTTCTATGTCCAGCGTTGTCTTTCCTTCACATAATTTTCAATATACAGCAACTAGAATAATCTAGCTCAAATACACATCTGTTTATGAATGCCACATGGAACCTATACTACTACACGTAAGAAACAGAGCTGATTCTTGATGAATCAGTAACACGTATATCTAGTAGGTTAAAACAGAGATATGCTTTGAATTTGTTTTTAATTTATATGTTAATAATCTAATATAATTTTCAGATAAATCAATATTTGTCTTTCTATAGTAAATAAAAGCCTGGTCTTATATGGTAAGAGCAATGTTTTATCATCTCAAACTAAAAATGGCCTTACAGACAATCAGACATATTATAAAACTGTCAGACATCCATTTCTACTACAGAGTATGGTAAAAGGTTCTATTTCACAAAAACAGATTTTCTGTGGATATTCTATTAAAAGAAAATAAAAACTTTTATGCCCAAAGTACTTGTTCATGTCTGTTTTAAAAATTTTCAGCAAAATGTTGGGCCATTTAATGCCATTTTACTGTGTGACTGTATACTTCCAAAAGAGAATTATGACTCTGCTACCTTAGTCCCCTCCTACTATCCTTGTTAAACACCTCAAAATGTCACAGATTAAGGTCACCCTAAACTCTAGTTTATAGTACAAGGCTGTGCATCTAACAGTTAACAAAGACGAGCGACTGTCAGTGCTGACATATAGAAGTCTGGCTGAGATACAGTGAGCAACCAAGGAGGGCTAGAGAATGATAAATACATGTGTAGTTCTCACTTCCACACAATGCCACAGCAGTCAAGGCCATAAAGAAGGATTAAGCCTCAGGAACAGAGTACTATACCTATTGGAACTTTCAAGCAAGAACTAGAAAAGTAGCTTCCTGTATTTATATATTTTTTCCTTAATATATGAGTATCAAGGGTATGCCATGGGATTTCCCAAGATAATTAGTAAATGCTAAAATACTATGTTAAAAGAAACAAAAATATAACAATTAATTGCTGCCTTTTCCAATCACATACATACTTTTAGTAATTCTAAATAAAATATACATATTGTTTAGCACTCAAATTTTTCACTTAAATACACCACAAATTCTCTTCATAGCTGTCATACGATTAATGGTATTATACAAATGACTGGTGCGGTCACTCCCCGTGGGGCTGCCTGGGTTGGTTACTGTCAATGTTTTAGTGTTGCAGGTAGAACCACTGTATGTCCAACTTAAAAGTCTAGTTGAAACAAAGAATATTTATGGAGGATTTACTCAACAACTTTCATCCAACAAATACGTACTAGCAACTACTATGTACCGGGCACTGTACTTCAGAGGTGAACTCTTAACCACAATGTAATCCTTTCTGGAATAAGGCAAGATACAAGTAAAATAAATAATGAAATACCATGTCTATAGCTTTAAAAAAGAAAACAAAAGATCTGGTTCCCCAGCACCTACAGGATAAAACGCAAACTCCTAAGGTGGCCTACAGATCCCTACATGACCTGTCTGTTGCCCTTCGCCTACCCATTTCAGCCTCAAACTCTATTCGACTCTGCTGGCACCCGTGTTCACTCACCCAACACACACGAACGTGGAAAAGCCTTTGATCGTTTCCTTTTTTCCCTCTGTAATGCCTTCCTTCCTATCCCCACTTGTCTGGAGACCAATTACACAGTATAATAATTCTCTCCCTATACTGCTGGGCCACCCACAACAATGGGAGATCTTGGAAAGGGACTGTGTCTTTTCACTTTCATGTGTGCAGGACCTAGGACAGTCCTTCATACATAGTAATCCTCACATGTCTGTGTAAATGACTATCTTCTCAACACTATCCCACTAAAGAACTGAGCAAATATCAGGGTCTGCTGAAACATACATTGTTAGCTGGGCAAAGGATATCTACAGGTAGACGGCTGTGTATCTCTGAGACCACGATGACGTACTGTTCTACCTCCACAAAGAGTAGCACTTTCTGTTAGGGTTAAGACTATAAGGTACCTACGTTATTAGTGATGAATTCCTGACACGCTAGAGAATTCAGAGATTCCAACAAATACACCACCTTTAACATATTACCAGTGGAACAGAAGACCACATCTAAGCCAATCCAAACTCAGGTCTAATTAAAAAAAAAAAAAAAAGACTCAGGACTAGAAGAAGTCTCATATATGCAGTTTTAAAAATTGTAAGACAGTGAAAAAAAATAAGGCTACCTGAGACAACAAAGAGGATTTCCACTTCTGCACAAGGATGAGCAGATAAAAGATGACCCCCACAGTTGGTCTGGGAAATGACGAGACCGGCAAGACAATGGAATGTATCAGAAAAAAGTTCTCAGGAGTATCATAAACTGCTCCCACCTAAAGATTCTTTATATTCATAACAATTACATTTCTAGGAGTCCTCACCTGACCTAATGACATCAAGGTCTCACCTACCCAAAGACTACATACCAATACAATGATTTTGGCCTGTGGCTGCCTAGTGTTGATAAGTTGTACGATGGCCTCGATTCCACCTGCTACTTCTTCTGCTGTATTTTCATGGTTGTTTGTTCCTACCCAGACAACAATGACCTATAATTTAGAGGAGGAGAAAAAAAGGTAAGATAAATACCCAAGAATGAAAGAACTTCTCAAATGGTATTAAATAACTTCAACTAAGCAACCACCTTAAAACAATGATTCGTATCTCATATGTTAGGATAAATTTCCAGAACATTAATACTTAAGTAGTAAAATTTTAGTAGAATATCAGAATTCTTTTATCATCATGAAATTGGAAGCTAATCTCTTAAAATTCAGAAACTATACAAAAAACAATAAATCAGTGTCTAAAAATAAAACCTAGGCATGTCAGAAAATAAAAGTAAAATCTAAGAAACAAGGGGCAAAATATTTGCTATATATATCACAAAGTCTCCCTGACTACAAGTACCTTCTAGGAAAAAAAAAAAAAACAAAAGTACCCAAAGCTGTGTAACAGATGTAAATACATAATGGCACTCAAGGAAGAGTCATTGGTGTGGAGGGTGGATGGTTTTAGTAAGTTTTTCTCTTTTTAAAAATTTTTTTATAAGTTTTTCTCTTTTTAAAAAATTTTTCTAAAAAGATTTATTTACTTTTAGAAAAAGGGAGGGAGAAAGGGTGGGAGAGAAACATCAGTGTGTGGCTGCCTCCTGCACATCCGGGGACCTGGCCCACAACTCAGGCATGTGCCCTGACTGGAATCAAACTGGCGACCCTTTGGTGCACAGGCTGGCACTCAATCTACCGAGCCACACCAGCCAGGCCCTATGTTTTTCTCTTAAACAAATAACTGTACAATGTGTTTGTCAACTAGAGACATGCATCTTACTATGACTCGACAAAGTAATTTTCCATCCTGTCACAAAGAGAACAATGAGTTTTTTCTGTTAGAAAGGCAAAGAGTAAAATAAAACTAAAGCCGCTGTTATCAGTATCTCAGCTTTGTCTTTTTCTTTGGGGCTGAAAAAAATACACGCAGGATGTTTATAATGTGACAGGGTACTGGGTACACATTTATGGTGAACCTTTGTTCACATCTGCTCCAAATTCTCTTCAGAAGACTTGGAGACTTTGATTACCAATTTGCTTATATGGTTAAACAGATCCGGTTACTTCCTGAAGTGAATCTTGGCCCCGCTCCCAGGGCCCACTCCTGAGCAGTTTAGCCCTCACACGGCCTCACATTCACAGAATCGCGTACCTCATTAGCAACAACTCTCTTCCTACAGCTGAAGAAGATAATTATAACAATTACCAATAACATTCAAACAAGAAATACACTGATTTCTTAATTAAATGTGTACGTGGAATATTCTTAAGCAATGACAATATCATTTATCTTAATGGGGCAAGAACCAAAGAACAGTGAAACAATGCTTTAAAGAAGCAACTTTTTTACTACCAGTTTCAGACAATTTAACTATCTGAGCAAGACTCAAAATTAATGATATTCTTTAAAAAACATGTTTACTGAGGGAGGGGAGTTTAAGGAGTCCAAATGGTAATGGAAAAAAACCACAAGATTAAATAAGATATATATTTTTAAAAATACGCTTACTTTACCTTGGGTTTAATATTCTCCAGTTCTCCATTCTTTAACCTCCACAAAACATGTCTTGTTGTATCTCCCCCAATTCCAAAATTCAGTGCATGGAGTGGGGAAAAGAGTTCTCGCCATATCTAAAAAAGAGAAAAATTTGATTTATTTAAGCTAAAATTAGTGGTAAGTCAAGTCTCTCCACTGCCACGTTTGCTGTGAGCATCTGAAATAAGTTTCCATTCTGCTCACTCAAATACGGCTCTGCCAACAGTGTGCTCCTCAGTCTGCAGGACTGTAGAGACGCCAGTGCGTGACTCAGCTCTCCAGGCAGCATCACACGTCAATTCAAGAACCGAGTCACAACTCCACCTGTCGCCCCTTAAGCAGCAGCAGCATTAATAATCAAGTTGCCAATTCGATAAACTCTCCTTTCCCTTTATCCAGCCATTTAAAAGAATAGGGTAGAGACACAAGATGAAATTTAAGAGTGTCTGGAGCCAAAAAGAAATAAAGCAATCTTTTCTTTTAAACTTCCCTTGGAAAAAAGCAGTATCGACTTTTAAAGCCTTAAAAAAAAATTGGAAAAGTCCACTACAAAAACACATAGAGTAAGAAAACGGCAAAACACGAACAGTAAAAACTGAGAATCACGACTAGGACAAACATAAATAAGCAAATACAAATAAGAAAATAATAAAATGCAAATAAGAATTGAAAATCATGAGTAGGACAAATACAATAAATGTAATGTGAAGCTTGGAAGCAAAGGCAAAAAAAGAGATGTAGTTCTAAACAACGCTAATGTCTTTTGTTTCATTATGCTCAGCGGCACAAAGCAGTCCATCAGGTCTACCTGATTTCCCTTATGTTCTCAGTGAGAGCTTTTCTATAGTGTCACACGCATGTCTACAGGTCCAGCTCCAAACGAGCCCGCTAGTGACGAATGGATTCACGCTAGCAGCCAGGAGCCCCCCGACTTTACCTCGTATTGCTGCATTAACTGCACCATGGAGTCCCCCACAAAGAGCACATCAGGCTCTTTGTCTTTGCAGTCCAGGACAAATCTGTTGTGCTAGTTTGAAGAAGAAAGAAACATTAGAATCTGGCATTTCTTCCCCCACGAAATTTCCTGGCCTAGATAGAACAGTAGTCCAACCAGTTACTCTATTGTGAAACATCCAATTTGGTTTGTCCCTAAAGCTGATTCCACTTGATCGGCAATAAACTGCTGGAACCTTCTTCCTACCCTTTCAATACTGATCATTCTAGTATGCTCAAGAAAACTGTAATTTTACTGAAACCAAAATAGAAAAATATATTTAACGGGTTTTTGAAATTTATCTTTCCCTCAAGCTTTTAAAAGAAAATTTCAGCCCTGGCTAGTGTGGCTCAATGGATTGAATGCCGGCCTGCAGACCAAAACGTCGCAGGTTCCAATCCCAGTCTGGGCACATGCCTGGGTTGCAGGCCTGGTCCCCAGTTGGGGGCATGTGAGGGCCAACTGATCAATGTTTCCCTCCCTTCCCCTCTCTCTGAAAATAAATAAGTAAAATCTTTAAAATTTTTTCAGATATACATGCAGAAAAATTATACAATGAACTGCATTACATGTTCCACAATGAACAATAACATTTTCCCATATTTATCTGTGTGTTTGCTGAACCACTTGAAGGTAAGTTGAAATAACTGTGATTCTTCACCCTTAAATATTTCAGCATGCATCTCCTACGGACAGTCTCCTATAAAACCACAAAACTATTGTCACATCTAAGAAAATAAACAATAATTCCATGAAATCTAACATTTAGTCCACAGTCAATCTTTCCAATTGTTCCAAGAGTTGCACTACTATCTAGCCAGTCGAGAGGATGTAATTTACTTGGATATTTTTAATGTCTCTGAAAATGCCTGTTAACGCCGAATCTGAGGTACTGGCAAACTAGGGCCCAAGCCTTTGTCTAATCCAAGTTTATAAGCAGTGGTGACTCAGTCCTGGAATGCTTCTCTTTGCTCTAAAGGCACAAGACACATTTCAAAATGAATTTTACCCATCAATGCTCCAAATTTTTGTTCATCCCTGAAAACAAACTTACATGACGCTTTAGGCAACAGTTTTCTAACCTAGTTCTAGGGAAAGGTCTGAGTCCTGTTTTTCTTCCTCTAACTACTCTCAATTAAGCTCCCCCTAGGGATTAAGGTAGAGCGGTATTAAATACATCTGCTGATAAAACCAGTGGCAGATGACACCGTAGTGTGCCATTCATTTGCTGAGACATTGAAACTGAGACATTCATTTGCTACAGGTGAAACTATAAAAACACTTCAGCTTCTCTTTCAGGGTGACAGAATTTGGGATGGCTTTTCTTTTTTTCACGTCCATATCTTGTGTAAATAATTTTTTAAAATTACTATTGTTTCAATAACTACTTAAGCTGAAGAGATAAATGAGCGAGGATGTAACTTTAGCTGGTAAGGAGGTGCACTCTCACATCATGTCAACTTTCTACTGCATGTACTATATATAGTACCAACTATCTTTCAATACCAATAAAATAGCTCATTTATAGCATGTCATGGAATTTAGGCTCTGCTGTTATAAAGGTTCTAGTATTCCATAATTACTTTTAAAGTATACAAGTAGTTGTAATAAAACAAAACACCTATGGTCCTACCATCTCAACCCATTAATACCTTACCATTTTTGGATATTTTCTTCTCGCCATTTTTCTATACACCCTTTTGCCCGTCCCTCTACCCCACGGTTGAATCATTATGTATAGCTACTTGTGGCACAGTGGGTTGAAAACAGGAAAATCTGTGTTCAAATTTTAGCTTCTTGCCCAGTGACTGTAAGTACATAGTCTGACTGAGACTCATTTTTCCCATGTGCTGGCAACCTGTAGGCACTCAATGATAGCAGCTATTATAACTGCACTTAACATTATACTATATGTGTTTTTCTGTGTAGCTCTGTGGTTTTCAAAACCGTCATTTTTAACCACATAATACCCTACTGAATGCACCTACTCACACACACTTTTTAAGCTTTTTCCTATTGATAAGATTTGCCAGAGGCTTCTTATTTACTGTGTTGAGGAAAAATGTACACATATTTTATTTTTTACATTGTGGGAATTCCTAAATCAAAAGAGATTAACATTTTCATAAGCCTTGGATATATATCCAAATTCTTAACATAAAGGCGGTATCTATACTGACTCCAGCAATGTATCAGAGCTGCTTTTACCATACTTGCTGCTGCACTGGATATTAATATTTTTCTCTTCCTCTCCCTCCCTTCTTTTCCCATTGTTTTAATCTGTACTTTTTGGAAACAAAAGGTTAAACACTTCCTGTCATGTTTATTGCAATACCTGCCTAGTGGTGCCTTAAGAATATTGTTGTTGATATTATAACAAAAAATATCAATGCTTCATCTTTAATATTTACTGCAAAAAATTCCCTGTCTGCTGCCGAGTCTTCTTTTTTTTTGTTAATGTTTTGATACGATTTGTATTAAATTTATCTACAGTCCAGTCTTTCAATACTACCCTTAAGAAACCTTTTATTATGGAAGACATCACACATACACAAAAGAACACAGTGAACCTCTATGCATCCATCATCGGCTATAGCAATCAGTGAACTTATCGCCAGTATTATTTCAGTTACTCCCCCACCTCACCCATTCCCAGAATATTTTGAAGCACACTGAGGATACAGCATTTCAGGTATAAATATTTCAGAATGGAACACTTAAAAAGATTTTTAAAAATATATAACCACAATACCAATTTTACTCCCCTCCAAATTAACAAATTCTTTAATGTTAACAAATAACGTATCCAAATTCAATGTCACAAAATTTTTTGTTCTACAGTCTTTTTAAAAATCAGGACCCAATTTGTCTCTTAAATCCCTTTTATTCTTTTTTAGAGAGGGGAAGGGAAGAGAGGGAGAGAAACATCAGTGTGTGGTTGCCTCTCAAGAGCCCCCAACTGGGGACCCGGCCTGCAACCCAGGCATGTGCCCTGACTGGGAACCAAACCTGCAGCCCTTTGCTTCGCAGTCTGGCTCTCAATCCAATGAGCCACACCTGCCAGGGCTTAAATCCCTTTTAACCTACAGCTTCCCCCTCCATCACCATCTTCCAAACTTATTTCCCCCCAGTTATTTTTTAAGGAATATGACTATCTGACCTACAGCCTGGACTTCGTTGCTTGTTTTCTTGTGGTGGTGGTGGCGGTGAACCTGTTCGTGTCTTTCGGGTATTTCCTGATACGTGTTAGTCAAGTCTACATTAGCATTTCATATTTTGGCAATACGTCAAGGTTCAAGTAGTACTGACTGTCACTCGAACACTATATCCTTTACTCGGCTTCTCCCCACATCTTACATAAGCATGGTACACTTGTCAAAACTAAAAAATTAACACTGGTAAATACCACCAACTAGACCAGTTTATTCAAACCTCACCAATTTTCCCATTAATGTTTTTTTCTGTTCCCAGAACCAGTCCAGGATATCGTGTTGCATTTCATTTACACATCTCCTTAGTATCTTCAAAACAGGACAGTTTCTTGGTCTTTCCTTGTCTTTTATCACCTTGACCCGTTGTGGTCAGGTATTCAGGAGAATGTCCCTCGACACAGGTTTGTCTGACATTTTCTCGTGATTTAGACTGAGGTTATAAATTCTTCTCAGAGACTATCAGGAAGGTGATGTACCCTTGTTTTATCAGGGGGCCCATGACAGCAATAGAACTCACTACTAGTAATGTTAGCATCAACCGCTTGGTCAAGGTGGTGTTTGCCATGGTCCTGTACTATAAAGTTATTGTTTCCCTTTACATACTCTACTTGTTGGAAGAGACACCCTAAATCCAGCCCACATGAAAGGTGTGGGGAACCAAGCTTCACCTCCTGGAGAGAGGGTATCAAAAGATAGGTGGTTGTACATTAAAACCACCAAAGCAATTTACAGGGAAAAACCTTGAGGCTAGGCTAAGACACTGTTACTCTTCCCTAAAGTGTCCACTGATTTCAGTATTCATCAATGGATCTTGCCTACAGTAACTATTATATGGTGTTCTAACCATAATTTCTTCTTAAAAAATTATTTATTTTTATAAAGAGAAGAAGGGAAGAGGAGAAACATCAATGTAAGAAGCTTCAATCAGTTGCCTCTTGCATATGCCCCAAGCAGGAATCGAACCAGCAACCTTTCGCTTTGCGAGAATGATGCCTGAACAACGAACGGCACCACACCAGTCAGAGCTAATAGTTAATCTTCTTTTCACACATTAAAATTATTCCTTAAGGAAGACCTGTCCCACCTCCCCTATTTATTTATTCATCCAACCATTTACTTATAGAATTGGGTTCATAAATATTTACTTTATTTTTTGAATTATAAACCAACATCATCATTTATTACATTGCTCAAATTTTCCAACTTTGTACTTCTGGTGCTCTATCAAATTGGCTCCAAAGAGTCAAAATTTGTATCACCAGTGAGACAAACCAGTACCATGCTGAGGACACATCACTTCAGTGATATTCCTGCCATCCACTTTTTCCCTTTCCTTTTTTGAGCACTTCCTTGCTTTTTTGCAGTACAAGATGCACCTGGCTCATCTTTTACTTTTTTTATTCTAGTTGCAGAATCCATCATTTCTCCAAGAAGCTCTGGTTCCTTTCAATGGAGAACTATATTTAAAAATCAAATCCTGTGTATATATTTGAATAGCAAAGTTAGTTCTTCTGTATTATACAAGGTTCTAAAAAATTTTAACATTCATATCTGTTTTTCTTCCTTGACTAATTTTTTTCCAGTCCTGGCTAATTATTTAAAGCCTGATAATTTGTGCCAGGCAAAATAAAGCATTTATTTTAGTTACTACTTTTAATAAAATTATAAATGACCCAAATGTACATCAATGAAAAAATTGGACAAATCCATTGCAGTATTTTCATACAGAGCAATGGAATACTATTTAAAAAGAGAAAAGAAATGATAGCTACACTTTTAGCATGTATGATATACTCCAGAAAAATACATTTAGAAAGATACTATTTATGTAAAGTTTTAAAACATGCAAGAAATACTATATATTATTTTAAGGTTTTTTATTGAGGTACCCTTGGCTTACTAACAGTAATGTAGTACCAGGTATACATTATAATCTGACAACTGTACACACTATAATGTGCTTATTACAAAAAGAGATTACACACATGTAAGCAGTATGTAAATACAGGGGGAAAATCCCCCAAATTTAGGATATTGGTTTGTGGGGCAGAAAAAGGAAATGGAAAGAAATGTGATCAGTGAGAGGTATACAAGAAACAACATAGCTATTATGAAATTTTTTTAGGGTATGTGGTAAATACATCAATGCTCACAATATATCATAATATTTCTTTAAAGATAAAAATGAGTAAGATTAAGTAAGAATAATCAAGTAGTTAATACACATGCGAACAGCTGGAAAAAACCTAACTACCACTCAGAATAAGCTGGTTGAGAGACTGATTTTCAAACCTGGGAAGGCAAAAACAGAAAGAAAATGCTATACAACTACCAAGTATATAAACAGAATCACTAAATACTAAAACATGAAATTTTGGGAACTTGAAATCAAAGCAATTTGTTACTTTGAAGAACTAACAGATAAAGGTTAAATATAAGCTACTATTAAGTAGCTTATATTTATATTAGCTACTATTAAGTGATAACAATTTATTAAAACGAAGCTGAGAATATTGAAGAACATAAAGTGCTGAAAAAAAAAAGGGGGACACATCGAGACAAAAGGGCCAGCTTAAAGGTGTCCCACTTGCTAAACCTAGGACAGTCTGAGCTTCAAAATTACAATGTTTTATAATCCACTGAATAAAATAAGAACCTGAGGGTCCATACTATAAAAAATAAAAACTGGCCCTGGCTGGTGTGGCTCAGTGGGTTGAGCATGGGCCTGTGAGGCGGGGGGTCACCGGTTCAATTCCCGGTCTGGGCACGTGCCTGGGTTGGGGACCAGGGCCCCGGTGGGGGGGCATGTGAGAGGCAACCACGCACTGATGTTTCTCTCCCACTCTTTCTCCTTCCCTTCCCCTCTCTCTAAAAATAAATAAACAAAATATTTAAAAACAAACAAACAAATAAATAATTGGAAAAAAAACTGGTTTAGGTTAATACCAGCTTGACCAAGTAATCAAAGTTAATACAGTAGATCCTCAAATAATGTCATTTCATTCAATGTTGTTTTGTTATAATGTTGATAAAATACCATAGGAACTTACCTCTTGTTTATATCAATTAGCGTATAGTAAAATTGGCTTCATTATACGCCATGACTTTGTTAAAAGTCACAGAACCTATTGACGATAGTGAGGACTTACTATATCACCAATGACAGAAATCAACATTGCATGCTTTCTATGTGATGAGCTGGAGACATCACTTCACTGATATTTCTGCTGAAAATGCATATTCTGAATCTTGATCATGGTGAAAAAAAAAATCTCAAGATTGAGGGACTCTATAAAAAAATAAATGGCCCATACTATTCCAAACTGTCAATGTAATAAAAAACAAAGTCTAAGAAATGTTTCAGAGTAAAGAAGAATAAAGAGATATGACAAATAAATGCAATGTGGGATTCCAGACTTGGAAGAAAAATGACATAAAGAACATTATTGGGACAACTGGAGAAATCAGAATATGGTTTTGAGACTAAGCAACAGTGTAATATCAATATTAAATTTCCTGATTTTAATAGCTATACTATAGTTATGTAAGAAAAAATGTCGCTGTTCTTAGAAAACACTGAAATATTTAGAGGTGAAGGGAAATGGTGACTGCAACTCACTCTCAAATGGTTCAGACAAACCAGTATTAGGATATACACACAAATACACACAGACACAACAATCAGGCAGATGTGACAAGTGTTAATGGCAAGAGCAGATGAAGGACATAAGGATTCCTTTAAAAAATTTTTGTAGTATTGTATAATTTTAAAAAGCTGACAAAAAGAATGCTACAGAGACATTGTTAC
>PVKM010018987.1:0-24589 GCA_004027735.1 Carollia perspicillata | reverse complement strand
TCATTCCCCTCCACCCTGCACACCCCCTCCCACCCACACTCCCCCCCTTTAGTACATGTCTATGTGTCATAAGTTCTTTAGCTTCTACATTTCCCACACCATTCTTGCCCTCTCCCTGTCTATTTTCTCCCCACCGTCTATGCTACTTATTCTCTGTACCTTCTTCCCCCCCTCTCCCACTCCCCTGTTGCTAACCCTCCATGTGATCTCCATTTCTGTGGCTCTGCTCCTGTTCTAGCTGTCCGCTTAGTTTGCTTTTGTTTTAGGTGTGGTTGTTAATAACTGAGTTTGCTGTCCTTTCACTGTTCATATTTTTTATCTTCTTTTTCTTAGATAACTCCCTTTAACATTTCATATAATAAGGGCTTAGTGATGATGAAGTCTTTGAACTTGACCTTATCTGGGAAGCACTTTATCTGCCCTTCCACTCTGAATGAAAGCTTTGCTGGATAGAGCAATCTTGGATGTAGGTCCTTGCCTTTCATGACTTGGAATACTTCTTTCCAGCCTCTGCTTGCCTGTAAGGTCTCTTTTGAGAAATCAGCTGATAGTCTGAAGGGAACTCCTTTGTAGGTAACAGTCCCCTTATCTTTTGCTGCTTCTAGAATTCTCTCCTTCATTTTAATCTTGGCTAATGTAATTCTGATGTGCCTTGGTGTGTTGCTCCTTGGGTTCAACTTCTTTGGGACTCTCTGAGCTTTCTGGACCTTTTGGAAGTCTATTTCCTTTGCCAGATTGGGGAAGTTCTCCTTTATTATTTGTTCAAATAAGTTTTCTACTTGTTGCTCTTTCTCTTCCCCTTCTGGTACTCCTATAATTGGATATTGGAACGTTTAAAGATGTCCTGGAGGTTCCTCAGCCTTTCCTCATTTTTTGGAATTCTTGTTTCTTCATTCTTTTCTGATGGGATGTTTCTTTCTTCCTTCTGGTCCGCTCCATTGATTTGAGTCCCAGTTTTCTTCCCATCACTATTGGTTCCCTGTGCATTTTCCTTCATTTCACTTAGTGTAGCCTTCATTTGTTCATCTAATTTGTGACCAAAATCAATCAGTTCTGTGAGCATCCTGATCACGTGTTTTGAACTGTGCATCTGATAGGTTGGCCCCTCTCTTGGTTGCTTGAAAGTATTGGCTCCAGGGGTTTGATTTGTTCTTCTGTTTGAGCCATAATTTTTTGGTCTGGTAGCACCTGTTACATATGAGTGGTGGAACCTTAGGTGTTCACCAGGATGGGACAATCCAGTGGCTGGGTTGTGACTCTGTATGTGGGCACAGGATCAGAGAGGGAACAATGGTGTTTGCTCCACTCGTATTTCAGCCCCCTCTGCCACTTCCCACAAGCAAATCGGGCCCTTCTGGTGCTGGCTCCCAGGTGGGTGGGCTTATGTACGTTCTAGGACCCTGCAGGTCTCTCCAACAAACTCTCCTGTGAGGCTGGGAGTCTCTCCTGGCACCTCCACCCTCACAAGTGTTTTTAATTGGTGCTTTTAGGCTTTATTTCCCGGCGCTGGGGCCATGGGTTTCGAGGTCTGTCTCACTGCCCGTTTTTGCTTGGTTTATCTGCACAGGAATGTGTGACTGTGGTCAGCCAGCTGCCTTGCACACCTCACTGGGTCTGCTAGTTTCCTCCCCATGCTCGGGGTCTGCTAGCCCTGCACCACCTGTGTGCCTGGGTCTGCCAGCCACCGAGTTTTCCTGCCGTGACCCCTCTCTGCCAGCCACCGATTCCGCCTCTCTTACCAGTCTGGATGAATGGTTGTTGGACTTCCGTACAGTTCGGTTTTCTGTCTGTTCTGGTTGTGTTTTTGTTTCTAAATCTTTGTTGTCCTTAATTTTGGTTGTGTGAGGAGGCACAGTGTTTCCACCTACGCCTCCATCTTGGCCAGGAGTCTGAACACAAAATTTTTAAGCAACCAACCATTTCTGCAGGTGTCTAAAGTTCCTCCATTAGCACATGTTGCTTTGTCTCCTTCCACCTGGGAAATGGGCCCTGAGTGAGATGATTGTGCAGAACACAAGCACCTTTGCCCCTGTGCCTGGGTCATAGTCCCATGTTTGCAGCCAAATACTCATGCAGCTGCCCTTCAGCATTTCCCAGAAGTCTTTGGTTCAGATAGACTTGCATATTTTCTTTCTAGTCAAAGGGTTTTGTTGTTGTTTTAGGGTAGAAGGGTTAAAGTACAGTGTGTTCTCTCAGCATGTTTTCTTTTTTGTCACATCCATGGCCACTCTGACGCCCTGATGTTGGAAGTCTGTCATTTCTAATATTTTCTTAGAGATTCCTCTTACCAATCTCCATTTTCTCTGCATTCTAGGCTTGCAGTATAGTTTTAATTCTGGGAATTAAAACTGCCCTCCAGTGAAACCCAAGAATTGACTCTCCCCCTTCTGTTTTGTGTATTTTATTGCCTCTTCTTTCTTACTTGGTTTACTGCCTTGTTTTGATGGAGCCCATCTCTCAGTAGCATCCTGAAATGGAATGCAAGGGAGGTAAATTTTTGTAGGCTGTGCATGTTTGAAAAGTCTTCATTCTACTAACTTGAATGATCGTTTGGCTCAATGTTGAATTTTAGGTCAGAAGTTATTTTACTCGGGAGTTGAAAACATTACTCAGTTGTTCAGTTGTTCTCTACCTTGCAGTGTTACTATTTCTACCTTCCAGAGAAGTTGAAAGCCATTCTTATTTTTGATCTTTTATAGACAACCTGCCTCTTGCTTCTTCCCTGGAAGGTCATAGAATCTCTGTCACCATGTTTCACGGTGACGAGTGTGGTATGGCCTGTCTTCATCCCTATGCTGGGTTTCAGTGAGCACGGTCTTTCTGGACATTTTGTATCTTTCTGTGCTGGCAGGTTCTCTTGAATTTCTTCCTCGATTTCCTTCCATTTCTCTCTTCTCTTTTTCTACAATTTTAAAAAAATTTCTATGCTGGGCTTCTGGATGAGGCTTCTACTTTTCTTCTCCTGTTTTCTGTTTCTTAGTCTTTTTGCTTTGCTTGCTGCTGGATGATTTCCTAAATTTTACCTTTCAACCCTTCTTTGAGGTTTTAATTTTTAATATCACATTTTTGATATCCAGAACTATTTTTGTTCTGAATATTTGGTTTAACTAGCATATTTAAGGATGTGGTAGGGTTTTTTATTTTTGTCACTCAGAGGATGTTAATTGTCCCTGCCTTTTGGGAAGTTGTCTTCTTGCATAATCTGTTTTTTCCAAATTGCTTGCTTTGTCTGTTTTGATCTCTAGCTTTCATATATTTAGATGTCATGCAATTCTGGGTTGTTTGCTTATATTTAAGAATGGAGGACTAAAAGAAAAAGCTGATCCAAAGCTCTAGGTTGAGTACGTTGGTGGGGCTTGTCAGTCTTGAACTTCCCTCTAGGGTGGGATCTGACTGCTCATTTGTTGGGGTCACACAATCCATGTTTTTGTGTTTCTTCTTGGGTTTATCATATTACCACGAGAAGTCTCTTTTAGTCCCTTGCCTGAACAGTAGAGCCAAGGGCTAGATCTCTCACATTCCCTGTGCAAACCCCTGTTGTGGGCACTGCGTGCAGGCCCTCAGCAGTTCCTTTGTCTTCCCATCTGGGGATTTTGTGTGTTACTCTGGGGGATAAATCTCATCTTCTGTAGGAGAGGGGAAGGGCCAATTGCCCTGAGGTGTGGAGTGGAGGAGCTGATGGCATGACCTGAATTTCAACAATTCTTTTTGTTTTAACTGTTTCAGTTCTACCTGTAGTTGCCTTACAACTGGTGCTGCCAGTTCTTAGCTCTCTTCACTGTCAGCTTAGATTTACCTTTCTTTAATCTGCTAAGTTAGGTCTAGACACTATTCTAAATTTTAGCTAATGAAATGTTGTTGTTGCCTCCTCTTTATCCTAGTAGTTTATGTCTTTTAAAAAAACACTTTAATTTTTGTGAATTGTTAGAAGGAAGAGAAAACAAATACAGAGATTGAGTTTTTTATTTTGATCTAGAACCTGCAAATTTTTAAAACATATTTTAAATGACCCTTTTTCCTTATTCATAAGCAGTGCTTATCCTGACTGCCTTTTATGATACACATAGCAGTAGGAACCAGGTGGTTTATTATATGATAGGGCCCTTTATGGGAGGGACAGTGAAGCACAGTGGTGAAAAGCCATTTGGTTCAGGGCACTGAGCCTTAGGTACCTTACTTTATTGAAACTTCATAATGACTCAGTGGGACAGGTATTCTCAATGTCATCTGACATACAAAGAATCTGAGGCAGAAAGAGCTTGCATAGCTTGAGCAGTGTCACACAGGTAGCAGTAATGCAGGTATGTTCTGACTTCAGAGACTGCATATAACACCGAGAGAATAGACATTTTTTTCTTTGCTTCATTAAGAAACAAAAAAAAGTAAATTTATAGTCTTAAAGGTACTCTAGGATTAAATAACACTTGGAAAAAGTATCTTAGATTAGCAAATGAGTAAATACTTAGTATGTTTTAGATTTGATTCATTTATTTTCTAGTCAATTTCTGAGCATGAGTTTAAGGAGAACATGAAGCTCGAGGCAGTGAACCCTCTCCTCCCTGAGGAAGTGTGCGTTGCCACCATCACTGCAGTGCGGGGCTCCTATCTGTGGCTCCAGCTGGAGGGTGAGTGCCATTGTCCCTGGGAAGCCTTGTCGTGGCTGCTCTTTGCCTTTTCTGTTCACCTCTATGATGCGGTTTGTTAGACTTAAACGATTAGTCAAAAGGGGGGCTTGTTCAAAGACTTCTAATTTATAATGCAGGATTCCAAGCTAAAACTTTCTTTTCTTATCCTCGACTTTCAAATGTTAAGAAAGGAATATGATTAAAAAGCCTTTATTACAGAGTCTTTCATTTTTTTTTAAGGGGAAAGTATAAGTCAAATAGCATATATATGCTATTTAATATGATTGGAATACATGAGCATGAGCATTAACAACCAGCTTCTGCAAGGGATAATATTTTGGTTGACCCCATTCATTAGAACCAAAAGTATGTAAAATAAAAGATATTAAAAGCAATATTCAACACTTGCACTGGTATGTGGATGGAAGCATTGGCTGAGTACTCAGCGCTGCGGTTACTGTACGTGGCCTGGGGTTTCGTTTTTATTCGGCTGCCAAATAGATTCAGTACCTATGTTTCCAGTTTGTAGAGTTGGCATTTGGTATATATATCAAGTACAGTATTGAATATACTTTCCGGTATTTTTTTAACCTTTGCTGTGCAACTTACCAGTGTCACTTACTGATTTGAATTCATCGATCTACTTTCTGGCTTGTCTCCAAGTACCACTACTAATGTTCTTGTTGAGGAGAACTGTCACTTTTGCCTTTGTTTTCCAATGACTTCATGGAGTTGACTGATATTTGTCAATCATCTGAATGATATTCCTGGTAGTTCCAGTTGCTTACTTGCTGTTCCCTAACTGAGGGTCACCTTGTATATTCACTACCCATTTTGGTCTTTATACAGCTGTGTGTGAAAGACAGTTAACTTTTTTTTTCTTAATGTTTGTCACACATGAAAAAGTATGAGTTTTGTGTGAAAGGAACTTGTTCAAGAGACTTTTTGTCTATTTTATTGCAATAGCAGAACACTGAGGAATAGTTTATGAAGAAGGGTATTCAGTGGTCTAAAATATGTTTTTCAATCTAAACAGGTTCTAAGAAGCCCATACCTGAATGTATTGTGAGTGTGGAATCCATGGATATATTTCCTTTGGGCTGGTGTGAAACCAACGGCCATCCCCTCAGCACTCCTCGTCGAGCACGAGGTACCTGTCCATTTCTGGACCTTTCAGAGAAAAACAACATGAGGTGCTGGTCGTCTCTTCCTGCATAGGAAATTATTTATTACAGCAAACATTTATTATCTTACAGTTTCTGTGGATCAGAAATCCGGGCACAATTTAGCTGGGTCCTCTGGATCCATCTCTCTCAAGGCTGCGATCAAGGTGTCAGCCAGAGCTCTAGATATTGCAAAGCCCTACTGGGGGAAGATCTGCTCCCAAGTTTATGTGGCGGATTGTTGGCAAGAATACATTTTCTCGTGGACTATTGGACTGAGGGCCTTCGTTCCTTGCTGACTATTGGTTGGAGGCTTCCCTCAGTTCCTTGCCAAGTGGGGCTCTTTATAGGGGAGCTCACAGCATGGCAGTTGGTTTCCATCAGCCAATGAGACAAGTAAGAGGGTAAGAGACGTTGAGCAAGATGGAAGCCAGAGTATTTCTGTAACCTGAGGTTAAACATTCCACCTCCCCTTCCCTCTTTAAATGCCTTTATTGAGATATCATTTACATCAGTGTTCCACAACCTTTTGGCACCAGTTTCATGGAAGACCATTTTCCCACAGATCAGGGTCGGGGGTATGGTTTCAGGATGATTCAAGCGCATTACATTCAAGCTCACTTCCTGCTGTGTGGTTTGGTTCCTAACAGGCCCTGACCAGTAACAGCAGTCTGCACCTGTAGGTTGCGGACCCCTGATTTATATAACATAAAAAATTTTGGCCCTGGCTGGTGTAGCTCAGTGGATTGAGAGTGGGCTGCAAACCAAAGGGTCACGGGTTCGATTCCCAGTCAGGGCACATGCCTGGGTTGCAGGCCAGGTCCCCAGTGGGGGCCACGTGAGAGGCAACCACACATTGATGTTTCTCTCTCTCTTTCTCTGTCCCTTCTCCTCTCTCTAAAAAGAAAACAAATAAAAAAATCTTCAAAAAAAAAACAAAAAAGAAGATAACATTATTAAAAAAGAATTTTGGTCTTTTAAAGTACAGTACAGCAGGTCCTTGAATAATGTCATTTTGTTCAGCAACATTTTTTTATAATGTTGATTAGATGCCATAGGAACTTAACTCTGGTTTCTATCAATTAGCCTATGGTAAAATTGGTTTTGTTATATGCCATTTTGTTTGAAGTTGCTTAAAGCAGAACGTATTGAAGATGTTAAGTGAGGACTTCCTGTATACAATTCAGTTGTTCTAGTACATTCACAGAGTTGTGACACTCTTAACACAGTCAATTTGAGAACATTTCATTGTCTTAAAAGAAACCCATGCTCCTTAGCAATACCTCTTTACCTCCTGCTCTGGAGCCCTAGGCTATTACTAATCTAATATACATATGTGTAGATTTGCCTATTATGGACAGTTCCTATAAATGGAATCATACATCCTGTAGTCTTTTGTGACTGGCTTGTTTTACTTACAGTGTTTTCAGAGTTTATTCATGTTGTAGTTATATCAGTGCTTCATTCTTTTCTTTAATTTTTTAAAAAGATTTTACTTATTTTTAAAGAGAGGGGAAGGGAGGGAGAAGGAGAGAGAGAGAAACATGAACGTGCGGTTGCCTCTCATGTGCCACCTACTGGGACCTGGCCTGCAACCGAGGCCTGTGCCCTGACTGGGAATCAAACCGGTGACTCTTTGCTTCACAGGCCTGTGCTCAATCCACTGAGCCACACCAACCAGGGCAATGCTTCATTCTTTTATGTTTCTGAATAATGTTTCATTGTTATACCACATTTTGTTTATCCATACATTAGTAGATAGACAGTTGGATTGTTTCCATTCTTTAGCTATTGTGAATAATGTTGCTAATTTCTGTAACATTTCTGTAAAGGTTTTTATGTGGACTTAGGTTTTCATTTCACTTGAGTATATAACTCCGTGTTTAACACTGCCAGGACGTTTTATGAAACAGCTGCACCATTTTGCATCCCCACCAGGAATGTTTGAGGGTTCCACTTTCTTCACATTCTCCCTACCACTTATTTTCTGGGGATTTTTGTTTGTTTTTTATAATAGTCATCCTGGTGTGTTTGGGATGGTATTTTAATGGTAGTCTTGATTTGCATTTCCCTAGTAACTAGTTATGTGGAGCATCTTCTCATTTGCCTATTGGCCATTGATGTATCTTCTTTAGAGAAATGTCTGTTCAAGTCATTTGCCCATTTTTTAATTGGGTATTTTTGTTGTTGAGTTGTAGTATTTTGTTACATATTCTAGACATCCCTTATCAGGTATACGATTTGCAAATATTTTCTCCCATTCTGTGGGTTGCTTTTATCTCTCTTGATAGTGTTCTTTGATATGCAGAAGTTTTAAATTTTGATGTATTGCAATTTATTTTTTCTTCTGTTGCCTGTTCTTCCAGTATCATACCCAAGAAATCATTTCCAAACCCAATGTCATAAATATTTTCCCCTACGTTTTCTTCTGAGTTTTATAGTTGTACCTCTGTTCAGGTCTTTGGTCCACTTTGAGTCACTTTTTGTATGTGGTATAAGGTAAAGAAGGTCCAACTTCATTAATGTCGATACTCTGTTTTCCCAGCCCGACTTGTTGCAAAAAGACTACTTCCCCTATGGAATGTGTTACCACCCTTGTCAAAATCAGTTTTTCTTTTGAATATCTATTCCTGCGTAGAAAATATTCATAGGAGTTGACTGACTTAGGGAGCCTTGATTATTTTTGGTTTTTGTAAAGATCCAGAAAATGTGCTTTATTTTAGATATTCAGATATATCAGCTCTTGTTTACAGTACCTGCTAGTTAGAAATATATAACCAGGTTTAAAATATGCTAATATGGTTTTAATACATATATAATTCTTTCTCTGTCTTTTAATTTTTCTTGACATACACATTTTTGTATTCTTCCTACAGTACATAAACAGAGGAAAATTGCAGTGGTTCAACCTGAAAAACAGTAAGTAATGTAATATAGTATATTTGAAATTTGGAAGTTAGAATGTCTAGAAAAAGAAATAACTAAGAGTGTATCTCCTCATATGTTATTTTTTCAGATAGAATCATAATCCTGTACTTGAACTTTTGATAGTTTACATACTTCTTATAGTATATATATTGCCTTAAATGTCATTCTGTACAGAAGGGTAAAATACATTCTCAAGATGTTTCCCATTTTGAGTTTTCTTTTGCTTTTAGAGCTGGGAGTCATTTGAATAAGAGGAGACAGAGTCTCAATGCTGGAATTTGTTAAGGTACAGCTAAAAGTGTAGATTAGGATATTATTCGTTACAGTGAAAAAACACTTGATCTAGAAGACAAGACTAAAAAGGCACATGAAAGGTGTGCCCTTGTATCCCATCTGGAGACCCTTCATAGCATATCTTCCTGCACAGCTTTCGAGAAGTAGTTGGTCAGTGTTGCCTTAAAAATACAAGGGTTTCTGTGTGTATGCATGTGTTTTTAAACATTGGGTTTTCAATTTTGTATGATTAGCTCAGGTTGTCGTAACAAAATGCCACAGACTGGGTGGCTTAAACAACAGATTTGTTTTCTCATAGCTCTACCATCTGGGAAGTCCGAGATAAGGTACCAGCCTGATTTGGTTCCTGGTCAGGGCTCTGCTCCTAGCTTACAGACTGTCTTCTCACTGTGTCCTCACATGATAAGGATGGAGAGGAAAGAAGATCTTTCTCTCTTCCTCTTCTTATAAGGTCACCAATCCTATTGGATTAGAGCCTAATCCTTACTTACCTCCTAAAAACCCTACCTCTAAATATGGTCACATTGGGGATTAGGACTTCAACATGGATTCTGAGGGGACACAATTCAGGTTATAGCAAATTCTATATAATTTATAGCTGCTTTTGTGGCTATGTGAGTAATAAAACTGACAATAGAGGTAGAGAGAAGGGCCACAGAATTCTATTCGAGGTAGAGACATGAGCTAGCAGGGAAAAAAATCTGGCCTTGGGTTTTTCCTTGACTTAGTTGTCCAAAGTTTTAGCCAGGAAGTATTCTAAAAAGAGAAATTACCCTTTTTTCATTGATTACTGCAGATACAGTAGTTCTCTTTTTTAATAATATAATTTATTTTTAGTTTTGAAAGCGATGGAAGAAAACAAGACCCTATATTAAAAATGTTTCCATTCTTTGACAGTTAACGAATAATCTACTTGTGTTTTAAGAATCCCAGAAGGAATTATATAACTGTTCTTCACAGGAATGAAAGTTTGTTTGAACATGTAGTATCGCATGTCTTTAAACTGTTGGCTCCTTAGACTGTGTACATAGTTTTAAGAAATAGTTGCCATTTTAAAAAATATGTAATCAAGAAAGCACCTTCTGTTACAGAATTTGCAGTCTGCCACTTTTGCTTTCTTCTTAGATTTGAAGAAAACTCACTCTTATGCTTTACTGACTTTAAGGATTATCTTACTATTTTGGTGTGTGTGTGTGTGTGTGTGTGTGTGTGTGTGTGTGTGTGGTGTTTTTTTGTTTGTTTGTTTGTTTTTTTAACTCAGAATACCATCCTCAAGAACTGTCCATGAGGGCATGAAGAATCAGGAGCTGAACTCCACTGATTCAGGTATAAGTGCATGCCTTCTTAGGGAAAAGAGGACCTTTAGTTTCTTTTAATGGACAATATCTAAAAATAAACAATACATTTGATTTATAGGATGTAGTTTCATAGAGGAGTCTCTTAACTGTGATTTTTAAAGAGTTTTAATTGTCTAAATATACTCCTTAGACAAGATCGGGCACATTCAGGGTGGTATGGCCATAGACTAAGTTGTACTTATTACTTATGATCTTTAGGATGACATCTCTGTCCATTTATAATAATTGTAGTTACTCTTTACTGATCACTTATTGGGTATGAGGGCTCCAGAGGTCAACATTATTATCCCTGAGTTTAGAGAGAGAAACTGAGGATTTCCAGGCAGTGCTCTTTCTTAAGCAGGGTGATTGAGAGGTGGGTGTATATTCTTCTTTAAACCCTTTGTATGGTATTCACAGTTTATATATATATTTCACAATTTAAAAAAATAAAGCACTGCAAAAACAGATTGTCCCAACACCTGATAGATGAGACAAAGTTTTTTTTTTTCTGGAGGCCCAAATCTTTTGTCCTGCAGCCTCTCCCCAGAACTACTCTTGACTCTCCCTGTGCTGGTTGTTGTATGTTTAGCATTTTGGCTGTATGTGTTCTAGCACAGGTTAGGCATTTGGATGGTATTTAGTAAATGCCTAGAGAAGAAAAGAAATCAGAATTTGAAGAGATCATGCAGCTTATGTGTAGAAGGGTCAGAAATGGAACTCATATCTTTCTCAGGTTCCAAACCTGCATTTTTCTCTTCTACCTACTGTCTTCTCATTTTATCATTTATACATAGAGAATCAGGGCTGTGTAACTCTATTTTTTGTGTATTACTGACTATTATAATGCCTACTGAAACTGTAGGATTAAGACATTAATATCTCCTACATGACCACAGCCAAGTTTGGGCTTTGTGATAGGTCCGGTCACCTTGGGAAAAGAATCTGAGACTCTTATTTACATGTAGGAGTTTTACTGGGGAGTGCTTTTGAGAACAACTCCTGGGAGGGGTGAAGGAAGTAGGACTGGGCAAAGGAAGAAATCAAGCCACAATTCACTGTTAACAGAAGTTTCTTCCAGTGCCACGGGGATCGTTGATGCTGGTATACTACTCAGAATCTGACCTGATTGAGGCTGTTATTGGAAACAGGCTACTGCTCCCTCTCTACCACACAAAGGGTGGGAATCTTCAGCAGGGTGGGTCTCTCCTGCTGAGGTCAGTTCTAGGCTGAGTGAGGGTAATTCCAGGATAGACTTACAACTGAGAGCTATAAACTGCCAACATTCCCAGCCGCAGGGAGCATAAATGCCTTGATCCTGAAAAGCGGGATCTGGGGGGTAGTGTTCAGTTGGAGAAGTGGACATGCTGACCACTGTGCTAAGACTCATTTTAGGTGAACCCTATGTACTTCAGGGTCCTGTTAACAGTGGGCAGTGTATACATATCTCCTTTCCTTAACATTGGTTAACAGTATCCATCAGAATAGCTTCCCTCTGCTTGATACGAAAATGAAGGTGTTTTGGTGTCTTTGGATTTTTGTATTCAGTAGACACTGAATTGCTAACCACAATGAGGGGATTTTTAAAACATTATATTGGAGTACTGTGTTCATACAGAAAAACTATTGAAAAGAGGGGTCTCTAGGCCCAGTTACACCCCACAGTAATTGAAGAACTTAGAGGTATGATCATATATAATTTCAGCCCTCTAGAAATCCCAGAAATGGAAGGGAGCCCACATCATTGAAGGCTGCCATCATACTACTTTGGTGGTTTTAAGAGGACAAACTGTGATTCTAGATAGTATTCACCCATCACTCCCTAGAAGTACTCCAGAGTAGATTATTGAATATTGTTTGTCAGGAATCATCGTGGGTTCTGGAAGTAAATCTTCCATTTTCTTTGTTGGTAGAAGTATATGGATCTGGAAGTGTCACATTAATCTGTAGGAGTTAACCTACATGTAATTCAGAATGTTGTCTTATTTCAGCAGAATGATAAGCTCCATAATAGAGTTATAAATATTTTAAGGGATCTCTCAGGTGACATGTTAAGCTTCAAAATATGTAATTTCTAACTTCATATAATGGTCAATGTGCTTGTTTCTTCCCCAGCCCCAGTAATCCAACTTTGGAAATGGGTCAGAAGATGACTCTGTTCTGAATATTTGTTTCTCTTCATTTCCCAGTTATGATTAATGGAAAATATTGCTGTCCAAAGATATACTTCAACCACCGTTGCTTCTCAGGGCCATACCTTAACAAAGGACGAATTGCTGAGCTTCCTCAATGTGTAGGACCTGGGAACTGTGTTCTGGTCCTCAGAGAGGTAAGGTTCTGGCCTAGAGCAAAGAACTTGGAAATTTTACAGAAGTCTCACAGACTCATTCACACAAGTATCTATCTATATGCCATGGATGTGACAACTCTAGGTTTTATTAGAAGTGATTAACTTTTTTCATGTTGGACAGTAAACTGGACACAATTATTTATGGGCCTAGGGAACATTTTTTTCTAAGCATCTCTTTATATAGCAGGCTCACTTCTGTCAATGTAGCAAGGTCTTTTGTCAGAGACCACATAAGAACTGTGGATGACTGAGTGAATGAGAGACTTCCAGTCAAGATGGCAGCATAGGCAGACATGGCTTGAATCTTTGCACAACCTCATCAAAATTACAACTAAAGAGGAGTTGCAGCCAAGGTGGAGGTGTAGGTAGATATGTTTCACTTCCTCACAAAAACAAAAGAAGGGTAACAGCCAGTTTAACAGCAAAAAAACACCAGAACTGCCAGAAAATCAAATTTTATGGAAGTCCAACAACCATGTAATTAAAGAAGAAACATTTATCCAGACTGGTAAAAGGAGCAGAGATAGGAAGCCAGGGCAGAGAAGATACGCAGCAAGGTGGCAACTGGTGGACCAGGGCTGGCAAGGCAGCTGGCAGACTGGGTAGTTCCACATTTGTTTGCAGATGAGCTGGGAGGAACAATTGAGGAGCCAGAAAAACTGTGCAAACCAGGGTTCCAGCATGGGGTAATATATCCTCAAAACCACGGGCTATAAAAACCGGTGGAGATTTTGGTGGTAGGAGAATCTCCCTAGTCTCATAGGAGAATCTGTTGGAGAGGCCCACAGGATCCTAGAATGTATACAAGCCCACCACCCGGAATCAGCACCTGAAAGGGCTCAATCTGCCTGTGGGAAGTGAGGGAAAGTGGGGCGAGAGCAGGGCAAGCTAGCAAGCGTCATTGTCCCCTTTCTGACCCTTCCCCACATACAGCACCACAATGGAGCTGTGTGGGTCAGAAGGAGAAGAGGAAGACCAAGAAATTCAAAACTTAGTTGAGCAAATAATGAAGGAAAACTTCCCTAATCTTGTGAACAGAACTAGACATGTAAGTCCAGGATGCTCAGAGAGTTGCAAAGAAGTTGGACTCAGTGAAGACACACACCAAGGCATATCATAATTACATTACCCAAGATTAAAGATAAGGACAGAACCTTAAAAACCGCAAGAGAAAAGGAGATGGTCACCTACAAAGGAGTTCCCATCAGACTGTCAGCTGACTTCTCAGAAGAGACCTTACAGGCAAGAAGGGGCTGGAAAGAAGTATTCCAAGTCATGAAAAGCAAGGACCTACATCCAAGATTACTCTATTCAGCAAAGCTATCATTTAGAATGGAAGGGCAGATAAAGTGCTTCCTAGATAAGGTCAAGTTAAAGGAATTCATCGTCACCAAGCCCTTATTATGTGAAGTGTTAAAGGGACTTATCTAAGAAAAAGAAGATAAAAAATATGAACAGTAAAATGACAACAAACTCACAGCTATCAACAACTGAACCTAAAAAACAAAAACTAAGCAAACAACTAGAATAGGAACAGAATCACAGAAATGGAAATCATGTGGAGGGTTATTAGTAAGGAGGGGGAGGGGGAGAATGAGGGGAAAATGTATAGGGAATAAGAAGCTTAATTGGAAGTCAAAAAATAGACAGGGGGAGGTTAAGAGTAGTACAGGAAATGGAGAAGCCAAAGAACTTATATGTACGACCCACGGACATGAACTAGGGGGAAGGAATGCTAGTGAGATGGGGGTGGTGCAGGGCAGAGGGGATAAAGGGGAGAGAAAATGGGGCAATTGTAATAGCATAATCAATAAAATAAGAATGCAATGAAAAATATTACAACTAAAATATAGAACAACTAGCTCAAAACCATCATAAATTGAGTTGAACAGAAGTCTGACAACTATGGAATTAAAGAAACCGCATTTATCCAGACTGGTAGGAGGAACAGGCTTGGAACAGGCTGGTCCCACACCCATGTGCGATGGATAAAAATTTGGGAGGGATATCTCAGGAGCGAGGAGTCCCAGACCCACACCAGTCCTCCCAGCCCAGCATTCCAGTGCCCTGAAGATAAGTCCCCACCACTTCTGGCTGCAGAAACCATCAGTGATTGAATTGGTGGAAGAAACTTCTAGAGCCTAAGAGCTCCTCTTAAAGAACCCACACACAAGGGCTTACTTACTCAGACTCACTCCCTCTGAGCTCCAGCACTGGGGTAGCAGCTTAAAAGGCACTACTGATACACAGGGAGAAACTGAAGTGTTTGGCATCAAGGTGAACAGAAGCCATTGCCCCTTTGCTAAACCCTCCCACCACAGAGCTGATAAGCTGGTGCCATATCTGAGACTCCATCAACATAGCTAACGCTCTTTGACCCGCCTTGGAGATCCCCAGAGAGTCTGCCCCACCCAAGCTGCTTTTCCATTTGAATAGTTAGTCGTAGCTCATCCTTCACAACTTCCTAAATCCTCTCAAACAAGTTAACAGCAGCCTCAGTGAGCCACAGGCCCCGCACTAGCAGCAGCCAGCCTAAATTCACAGTTTGGCTTCCCCTGGGAAACTCAAGCCCAGCACAAGTAGCGGCCATCTCAGATGGCTTTATAGCTCAGGAAAGGTGGCCCTGGGCAAAACACAGGTGGGGCTGACCTTGGCCTTCACCACCTGGGAAATCCCAGGGCTTGCACATCCAGTGGACAGCTATGACCATGTTGGAGCACCATCAACCTACCCCTACACACCAATCCTCCACAGAAGGTGGAGGCTGGTGGTAAGTGGTCATAGCCAATCCTTGCAGCTGACTGGCCTGGGGAAATCCCTTCCATTGTTCTGCCAACAGCAACCAAGGTTCATCTGCAAGAGGAGGGAGTGCTTAGCCCACAAGAAGGGCACACCTCGAGTACCCAGCGTGGGTGATAAGGGAGGCTAAGGGACCCTACAGGACACCTGCTACATTAGGCAACACTGCCAAGACATGGAGTCAAACAGCTCTACTTAATACATAGAAACAAACACTGGGAGGCTGCCAAAACAAGGAGACAAAGAAACATGGCCCAAATGAAAGAACAGGTCAAAACTCCAGAAAAAGAGCTCAGCAAAATGGAGATAAGCAGTTTCTCAGAGGCATAACTCAAAACACTGGTTATAAAGATGCTCAAGGAACTTAGTGAGGACCTCAACAGCATAAAACAGATCTAGTCAGAAATGAAGGATACACTAATTGAAATAAAGAACAATTTACAGGGAAACAAACTAAAGTAGAGTGGATGAAGCCAAGTATCAAATCAATGATTTGGAATGCAAGGAAGCAAAAAACAACCAATCAGAACAATAAGAAGAAAAAAGATTACCAAAAAAACGAGGATAGTGTAGCATCCTCTGGCACAACTTCAGGTGATCCAACATTCACCTCATGGGGTGCCAGAAGGAGAAGAGAAAACAAGAGATCAGAAGGCTGTTTGAAAACAATAATGATAGAAATCTTCTCTAATTTGGTGAAGGAAATAGACATACAAGTCCAGGAAGCACAGAGAGTCTGAAAAAAGATGGATTCAAAGAGGCCCACTCGACACATCATAACTAAAATGCCAAAGGTTAAAGAGAGAATCTTAAAAGCAGCAAAAGAAAAGCGATTAGTTACCTACAGGGGAGTTCCCATAAGACTGTCAACTTTGCAGGCTAGGAGGGATTGACAAGAGGTAGTCAGAGTCATGAAAAGCAGGGACCTATAGCCAAGATTGCTCCTCCCAGCAAAGCTATCTTTTAGGGTCGAAGGGCAGATGAAGAGCTTCCCAGACAAGAAAAACTAAAGCAGTTCATCATCACCAATTCATTATTATTAGAAATGTTAAAGGGACTTATTTAAGAAAAAAAGATCAAAACTATGAACAATAAAATGTCAAAAAATACATATCTATCAACAATTCAATCTAATAAATAAACTGAGCAAGCAAGAACAGAGACAGCATCATGGATATACAGAGCATTTTGTTGGTTGCCAAATGGGAGGGTGGTGTGGGGGAATGAGTGAAGAAGTAAGCAGATTAAGAAGTGGAAATGGGTAGTTACAGAATAGCCATGAGGATGTAAAGGTCAGTGTAGGGAATGGAGTAGCCGAAGAACTTACACACATGACCCATGGGCATGAACAATGGTGGGGGGATTGCCTGAGGGAGTGGGAATATGAGAATGCTCAGTCTATGACTGAGAGGCTGTGCGGCATTAATCTGGACCATAAAAAAGCTACGCAGCTGCTGGGCTTGCAAGGGTACTGCACCGAAGGTGACAGATGTGGGACTGCTCATTTGTTCAGTGCCTAGGGTGGCAAGGCAGGGTCTGGGGCGGCTGGAGGTTCTGGATCAGACTACTCCACAACATGAAAGCTCAGCCATCTACAAAGAGTCTTAAACAAATACAATTATCTCAGTGTACCATGACTGGGAAAGGATTTGGAAGGATATGCTAAAGTAATTTTAAATTCATGTTGTCTATTTGTGTCTGACCATAATGGTTTTGAATATTTAAGAGGGTCTGTTATTCTCTTATTTGTAACTTTAATCAGCTGTCATATCCTCAGTATTATTATTTTGTTAACATTTATTAACTAATATGACTAGAATTAATATCATAAATGACATGCTAGGGGATAGCAAGGATCTAATGGTCTGTCTTTCTCCTCCCCAATCCATATTTCTGTTTTAAAAATGGAGCACAGGTCCTCACACTCCTTATCAATGCAGCTTATAAACCCAGTCGTGTCCTTCGGGAGCTGCAGCTGGACAAAGACTCTGTGTGGCATGGATGTGGGGAAGTCCTCAAAGCCAAGTGAGTGAGCTCCTCTGCCTGTTGTGCATATTCGTCCTTAACTGGTCACAGAATCAGTTCTTCCTTGGATAACATTAGACACTTAGGTTACCTTGCGCAGTGCTTCTTCAACTGCTTGTGCTGAAGGTTTGTTTTCTTTTTTGTGTTTCCATTCTCTCACAGACAAATACTTTCAGAAGATACGGTAAAAATGAATTACAAGTAATGTGAAATTTAAAAGGCATAACATTTAAGAGAAGTTTTTTTGTTATTAGATATGAGACATAGAATTGCTTTTTCAAATAATTTGAAAGTTCAAAAACATTTACTCTTGTTTTCTGACTGGACCTTGTCATGGACAGGTGACAGTTGTCAGGTGTTATTGGTCAGTGGACCACACTCTGAGGATCACTGCCCTGTGGTAAAGAAAGACTTAATGAAAGTCACTTTTCATTTAATAGTTAGTGTAGAAGTTATTATTTGAAAACCTTAGTCCTGGCTGGTGTGGCTCAGTAGATTGAGTGCTGGCCTGCGAACCAAAGCATCACTGGTTCGATTCTCAGTCTAGGGCAGATGCCTGGGTTGTGGGTAGGTCCCCAGTAGGGGGTGCACGAGGGTCAACCACACACTGATGTTTCCCTCTCTTTCTCCCTCCCTTCCCCTTTCTAAAAAAATAAATAAATAAAATCTTTTTAAAAAATAAAGAAAACCATAAACTTAGAAAGCAGGAGCCTTATTTTGCTAATTTAAATAACTTAGGTTTTAGTTGTCATAGTTTACTAGATTATAAATTTGACTTAAGCACAAAATACATTAACTCCATATAATTTTCAGAGTCCTCAAAATATAAATGACGGAGTCTTCTCACAAGCAAATATTAATATACTTGACTTACTCTGGATAATTACTAGCCCAATGAAGTTGGTCTCTCATGTTTTCTCATGGCAGATACAAAGGAAAGAGTTACCGGGCTACTGTTGAAATAGTGAAAACAGCAGATCGGGTGACCGAATTCTGCCGGCAAACCTGTATAAAGCTGGAATGCTGTCCCAATCTGTTCGGTCCACGGATGGTTCTGGATAAGTGTTCTGAGAACTGCTCTGTACTTACAAAGACCAAATATAGTGAGTTGTGTTTTTCAAATTTGTTAACTTTAGTAGCTCACCATACCGTATACCCTGGAAAGTTTTTATTTTGCAGAGAATCACATAACAGAGGTATACATATACAAATTTATCCTGTAACGAGCCAGATAATAAACACCTTAGGCTGTGGGTCATATGACCTCTCTTGCATATTTTTGTTTTGTTTTATTTTCACATTTAAAAAATCACTTTAAAAAAATCTAAAAACCATTCTTAGCTTGAAAGCCATACCAAACAGGTCATGTGCCAGATTTTGTCAACTTTTATATATAGCATGTATATAAATTAGCTATTGCATGAATTTTGTTATGCAAATCATTTATACAATCTGCAAGTATTTATTGTGTGTCTGCTGTGTACTACCACTGTTCTAGCACTGGGATATAGCAACTGAAAACAAATTTCTGTCCTTGTTGAGTTTACATTTTAATGGGGGAAACCGATAATAAACAAGTGAACAAATATAGGGAGGTAAGTAAGTACTGTGGACAAAAATGAAGCAAGATTAGCAAGAAAAGTAGGAGAGTGAGGACAGCATCTTCCTGACAGGTAACAGACAACCTGAAGGAAGCCAGAGAGCCAGTTGCACAGATTTTCGGGTGACAGTGTTCTGGGTAGTGGGGAACGAGAGCACAGGCCTGAGGCAGGAGTGTGCTTAGTGTCTGTGAGGAGCAGCCAAGAAGCCATGGTGTTAGAGAGACATAAACAGTAGGAGGGGGGTAGCTGTGTACCTTGCTCTGAATTGTCACACAACACCTGTTCTTTCATAGCGTTTATCTTCTCTCTTGTGGAACTGCAATAAAAAAGCAAATCTTAGAGGATGAAATTTCCAGCTTGGAACTTTTCTAAGGCACTGTTATCCAAACACAAAATTCGGTTCCTACCTTTCCTTAAATCATATAAGCCGTGCTGTCACTTAGGAGAATTAATACAGAGGAGGATTTTACCCTGTTAAATTTGAAAACCGCTTTTAGGGATCTTTAATTCTGTGCCTCTTAAACTTTATCATGCATGCAGATTACCTGAAGATCTTCTTAAATGGAGGTTCTGATTCCTCAGGTCTGTGGTTATGTGGGCCCAGGTGCCTGCATTTCTAATGGACTCCCAGATGCTACTGATGCTACTGATCCAAGCTCCACATTTAGCGTGATGAGCTTTCCAATCAATTTAGAAGTTTAGGTTTCTAATCTAATCAGTTTGTCGTGTTTGCATGACAAATCACAGAAGACCAACTGTCTAGTTTCTATTTATATTTATTGGATTGTAAATTCCTAAAGGGCAGGAATTGTCTTAGCTTATTATTTTGTCAGATTCAGCACTTAGTTTAGCACTTTGCCAAAAAATTGCAATTATTAGGTAAGTGAAATATTCTATTCCTATAAGTGCATATATAAATATACCACTTTGAGCCTTTGGAAGATATATGGATTTTATTATGCTTTTTGTCTGAATTTATTTTTCTTAACGGTATAATTGAAATTAACCTGGATATTAGGAGTCTTTATAACTTTTCCCAATTAGTAATTTCAGTGACATTAAATGGAATTATAGTCATACCTCAGTACTCATTGGCTTCTGAACTTGTCAAACCCTGTACTCATCACATTTTGATGAGAAAAACATGTTTCAGCACTTAGTGCTTGCTCAGGACTCATTGCACTTGCTAGAACTTGTATGAGTCAAGACAGTACCCTCCCACCTGCAAGAGAAAATGCTTCTTCGTTCAGTGCATGTTGGTTTTGCCACTCGTCATGAGTTTGGGAATGAAATAACAGAGTACTGAGGTACCACTCTATATTCTTTAGAATTATTATTATTATTTTTTTAGTAATTACATAATATTTTGATAATACTTTAATATGTAACAGAGTTAGAATATGTTTAGAGACAATTTTAGAATTATCTCTATATTCTAAAATTTATGTGAAAATACAAAAGATCTAGACTAACCAAAACAATCCACCCAAAAAAGAATAAAGTTGGAGGACTTTCTCTGTTTGACTTCACGTTTTACCATAAAACTGTAGTAATCAAGAGTTGGTTGGGCATTGATGAAAGTGTAAGTCAAGTAGAGTGATGGGACTGCATAGAGGACCCAGAAATAGAGCCCAGCTCATATGGTTAAATTTAATGGGGAAAGAAAGTTTTTTCAACAAATGGCACTGTTACAATTAGATATCCAAATTGAAAAAAACAAAACACCCTGGCTCCTACCTCACAGATATGAAAAGTAATTTAAGCAATATCACAGACTTAATATAAAAGCTAAAACTATAAAACTTCTAGAAGAAAACAAGGAGGTTATCCTCAAGAGCTTGGGGTAGGCAAGGATTTCATAGAGAAGAACACAATACACTAGTGTAAAGGAAAAATCAATAAGTTAAACTTCAAAATTAAAAACTTTTTTCTTAACACCATTTATAAAAATGAAAAGACAAGCTACAGTCTTGGAGAAAATATTCTTTATATATATCTCTACCAAAGAACTCTCCAGAATATACTAAAAACTCCCACAACTCAATAAAAAGATAAGTTTTGCAATTAGAGAAAGCTGGTAGTTGTACAATATTGTGAATATACAAAATACTCCTGAATTGTGTAGGGCGGGGCAAAAGTAGGTTTACAGTTGTGAATATATGCAACATAGTTTATTCTTGCATTCTTATTATTGTATTATTTTTTGTATGGAAAAATAATTTTCATATTATTTTTCTGTTTTTCAACTGTAAACCTATTTTTGCTCTACCCTGTGTGTTTTTAAATGGTGGTTAGTTTTATGTTATGTGACTGTTGCCTCAATTTAAAAAGAGAGAGAGAAACAAAATGTTCTAGAATTAGATAATGGTAATGGTTGCATAACATAGTGAATATGCCAATGACTGCTGAATATGTACCCTTTAAAATGGTGGATTTTATGTTATGTGAATTACATCTTAATAAAAATGAAAAACAAAAAATTAATAAAAGACTTAAATAGAAAAGTCACCGAAAAGTATGTGCAAATGGCCAGTAAGCACTTGAAAACATACTCAGTATCATTAGTCATCAGGGAAATGCAGATTTAAACTTACATTGAGGAATTACTGCATATCCACTAGATTGGCTAAAAGGAAAAAGACTGACAATCCCACGGTGGCAAAGGTGTAGAGCACCTACGTCTCCCATACATTGATGGTGGGAGTATAAAATTATACAACCCTTTTAGAAACCTGTTT
Source organism: Carollia perspicillata (assembly GCA_004027735.1). Classification (NCBI taxonomy): domain Eukaryota; kingdom Metazoa; phylum Chordata; class Mammalia; order Chiroptera; family Phyllostomidae; genus Carollia; species Carollia perspicillata. Next base: position 2,729 of record PVKM010018987.1, on the reverse strand, counting down.
GGCACTTTCTTTGAAAGTTTATCACACATCTATCATATGATACAGTGATTCCATTCCTAGGTATTTATCCAAGGGAAATGAAAATATGCCCACTGAAAGTCTTGTACAAGAATGTTCATTGCAACTTAATAGCAAAACCTGGAAGCAGCCCAGGTACCCATCAATAGGAGAATAGATAAACTGGTATATTTTTACAATGGGACAGTATTCATCAGTATGAAGGGATGAACTATTCAAACACACAGCAGCAAAGATGCAACTCAAAAACCTTATGCTGAGTGAAAGAAGCCTTGCACTGAAAAGTACCTGCTGAAGTTTTCCAAAGATGAGTCAAGCTAACCTACAGTAATGGAAGTCAGAATAATGGTTGCTTTTGGTGAAAGGGAAAGGGACTAGAAAAGGAACCCCACAACTTTTTAGGTTGATGCTCCATGTTCTGTCTTGATGGGGAAGGATTATTCAGGTTTATGCATTAGTACTAGTCAAACTGTACATTTAAGATCTGTACAGTTAAGATTATTCCACTGTATGAAATTTAAACTTTAATTGCATACACTGTACCTGTTTTCTGCTGTGCTAATAGAATCTCTTGTGGTTTGAAGTGCACAAAAATAATAAAGCTACTTCATTTTTCTTTGTCATTCACATTTAGCACACTATTATGGAAAGAAGAAAAGTAAAAGAATCGGGAGGCCGCCTGGTGGGCATAGTAATTTAGCGTGCGCCCTGAAAAAAGCCAGTAAGAGGAGAAAGAGGCGGAAAAATGTTTTTGTTCATAAGAAGAAACGCCCCTCTGCATCTGTTGATAATACCCCGGCAGGCTCTCCCCAGGTATGAGGTTTGACGTGCCTGTGAAGTCTAGAAGCCAGAGATCACTGCTTTACAATACAGACACAGGACGGATGTGTGCACATCTTTCTCAGTCAGATCTCTGGCCAGTAGAAGATGGTTTCGTGGCCCAGAACTGGTTTGTCCTGAATTTTGATGAGCCTTCTCTCCTTTTCCTCTAGGGAAGTGGGGGTGAAGATGAGGATGACCCAGATGAAGGAGACGATGATTCCCTAAGTGAGGGCAGTACTTCTGAGCAGCAGGATGAGCTACAGGAAGAGTCAGAAATGTCAGAAAAAAAGTCATGTTCCTCTTCTCCTACCCAAAGCGAGATATCCACATCACTGCCTCCAGATAGACAAAGGAGAAAAAGAGAGCTGTGCACTTTTTCGTTTTCTGATGATGAAAATAAGCCTCCTTCACCAAAGGTACCTATTTTAAAAATACAGTCTTTTTTTTTCCTCTCTAGAACTTCCCTCGAGTATAATTTGTAAATGATGTTGGCATTCTACTTATTTCAATGCAGGCTTCAGTTGAACTTCCTGAGTCTCTTTTTAAATGATTCCATTCAGTGATTTACTTGTGTTTCAGGGATTATTTGGAAATAACTTTATCAGGAGGGAGATCTCAGAGTGGTTGCTTATCTTAAGTAAAAGAATGTTTCATTGCTAATTTATTTTGTAGCCTGTCATTTAGTTCAGGGAAAGCTCCCTTTTTAATATTTTTCATAATATGTATGGTTTTATGGAAATACAATGCTTTTATAGAAATAAATTACCCTTTTGATTCTGGTTAAGCCGTCTTGTTTAATATATTTAATATATACTTGTCTGCATGTTATATAACATTACACATTAAAGAATTGGAGTTAGTGTTTTAAAACTGGGTTGCTTTTTAAATATAGACTATGAACAGAACCAATAAATGATTTCTCCTGATAATTTATCTAATCCTTCTCTCACTGGAAATATCATCCCATTCACTTTAGCACCTACCAGAGAGAGTTGAAATAGACCAAGGCATGAATGGGAGATTTAAGAACTATTTTTTTCTGTTATATTGTCCAAATGATTTCTACTGAAACTTTTAGGTAAATTTTTCCCCATTGATATTTCTAATTATAGAAAAAAAACATTTCCTGCATACCTAGTGTATATGGTCTTTTTCCATCTTTGCTGGGAGAAATCACATCCTAAAAGCACTTTAAATCCTGCCTTGATGGGATATGAATTTAAATAGAGAGACTTTTAAAGAATATAATAGCTCTTACACCATTTGGTTTGATTTTGTTGCGGGGAATGAAGGAAATAAGGATTGAAGTTGCTGAAAGGCTTCACCTGGACAGTAACCCCCTGAAGTGGAGTGTAGCAGACGTGGTACGGTTCATCAGATCCACCGACTGTGCTCCCTTAGCGAGAATATTCCTAGACCAGGTAACCACTAAGACCTTTAATTCTTAGTACCATGTTTCTTTAACAAAGTACTGTGGGTATAATAGCAATTTATGTACAGGTCTCAGGAAAAATATTAATATGCAAAAGAAAAAATTATTTTAGTTCCATTTTTAGAAGTAGTACAATGTGAAAAAGTTATCTGACTTCTGCCATAGTTGAAGCAGATTATCACTGCGTTCCCATTTTTCCTAAGAATTTCTATCCCTCAAATATTTAAATGGTTTAAAATTAAGTATGCCATGATTAATTATCCCCCTCTTTTCTAAAATAACAATTTGCCCGTTTCAAAAAAATAAAATCTGTAATGTATTAGGCTCTGGAGTCACGATCAACTTTAAGGCAGGTTTTCTGAAACACAAATATCTGTGGCCTTAAATAAATATTGAAATAGAATTTATTTTGATAATTGGAGAGATTAAAAAATGAACATATTCAAATAACTTAATT
>PVKM010018986.1:0-24592 GCA_004027735.1 Carollia perspicillata | reverse complement strand
TCTCCGGCTCTATTAGAGAGGCAATGTAGCATAATAGCTAGTGTGGTCTCCAGAGGTAAACTACCTGGAGTTCGAAGCCAGCTGCTAAGATTATTAATTGCATTATACAGACAAATGTCCTAATTTGTTTATTTTCTTTTTCTCATTTTCTTCCTCTCTATCTGGGGATAATAACATCTCCCATTTCACAAGAACATTTCGAGAATTAAATGACAAATGGAGGTGAAGAATTTAGTATGGTACGTGGTACAGGGATGAGCTATTGAAAATGTGCGAATCTGTGTTTTTCAATGATTCTTTTACTCTACTAGTTAGATTTTGGTCTCTTGACTTAGCAGATTATTGAGGACCAAGAGAGAGTTGGGCTGTTAGAGACTGTCAGGCCAATAGAATAGTGTGGAGAGATTGAAATAATGAGTCAATATATCAAGAAACAAAAATCAAACCTAACCAAAAGCAAATAAAACATCACATACTCTATTTTTTTTCCCAGTGGATTCTCTGTAGGCCCTTCTTGTCTTCTTCCAACATGAATACAGTCATGGGCTTTTTTCCTGAACCACGTAGTTTGAACATGGGGGGGTAAAAAATTTCCCACGGAGATCTCAGAGCTTTCACAGGTTAACAGGATGCCTTTCTGTTACAGCACTCCTCTTTCCATTGGAGTCCTAATGCTCAGTGAATGTGACTTTGTTTGGACATAGGATCTTTGCACATGATTAAGTTGGAATCTTTAGGGGAAGCCCTAATCCCATATGACTATGCCCTTATAAAAAGGAGACATTTGGACACAGAAGCACACACACAAGAAGAATGCCATTGAAGATGAAAGCAGAGAATGGGGAGATGTATCCACAAGCCAAGGGATGCTAAAGATTGCCAGGCAATCACTAGAAATGAGGAGAGAGGCAGGGGAGCCAACCCTTCTGGTACCTTCTGGCCTCCAGAACTGTGAGACAATAAATTTTTGTTGTTAAGCTACCCAGTTAGTGGCACTTAGTTGTGGCAGCCCTACCAAACTAATACTCTGATAGTTTCCATTTTCTCTGGGAAATATTTGGCAAGAGTACCCTCTGAAAGTCCAGAGGATAGAGATGGATGAGAATGGAGTTGGAGTTGGAAATATAACAAAATCAGTTTTATGTTTCTTTAAAGAAATGTTCGAATAAGACTTTTTCACTAATTCAAACTGACCTTTCTCTTAAGGATTGTTGGTATTGCATGACACATAAAGTTTGCATTTATATCAAACATTCATATTCCATTGTAACAACGTAGGGTTACGGGCTGATGGTTACTTCACCACATTAGCTTGGCTGGATGGACTGCAGTGCCCAGATTTTTGGTTAAACATTATTTTCAATGTTTCTATGAAATTTTTAAATGCCATTAACCTTTAAATTGGTGACTCTTAAGTAAAGCAAATTACTCTTCATAAGGTGGGTGGGCCTCAACCACTCAGTTGAAGTAGAACAAAGCTTGATCTTTCCAGACCATGAAGGAATTCTGCCAGCAGACTCTTTTTTTTGGACATGACCTACGACTCTTCCCTGGGTCTCTAGTCTATTGGTTTACCCTGCAGGTTTTAGGTTTACCAAGCCACCATTCATAGATTTCCAAATAATGTAAGATTGTCACTTTTTAAAACCATTCTAATAACTTCCAAAAAATGTACTATATTTTCCCTTGCTTTCAAAGCTGTAAGAAATATATTTTATTTATATATTTTTTTATCCTCACCTGAGGACGTGCTTGCTGATTTTAGAAGGGAGAGGGAGGAAGAGAGAGACAGAGAGAACATCGATGTAAGAGAGAAATATTGATCGGCTGCCTCTGTTATTCATTCAGACCAGGGACCAAACCCGCAGCCTAGGCATGTTCCCTGGCTGGGAACTGAACCCACAACCTTTTGGTTTGTGGGATGATCCTCTAACCAGCTGAGCCACATGACCAAGGCTGAGAAATGTATTTTAGTATTTTCATTATATAAAAAATTTTTAACTTTTTCATACTCATATTGATGACTTCAGAACAGAAAAAAAATTAACTGCTCAGAACTAAATAACGCCAGTTGAGTATCACTTCATTTTCATTGTCTCAGCTGTCACTTACTGTTGTAGGTAACAGAGGTGACAGCTATAATGTCTGCCAGTCACCAACAGGCTCATTCTCACTTGTTCTGTGCCTGAGAAACCAGACCAGGTCCATTGGTACTATACTATATAATACAGTAAGCAGGTCCTTTATCTCTAGCTCCATCCCAGCAAATTTACATTGCGTGCCAGTTAATTACAACTATATCTCTCCTTGTTATCATCCCTGCCTCCACCGCTCTCCCTCCATGAATGTGGGTTTGGTAGATGAAACAAGTCTAGTGATACAGGGTACAGCATGACTTCCTTTCTTAAAAGGTACTCTAGGTTGATCTCTGTTAATCCTTTCAGTTTTTCCTCTACCAAGCCACAAAAGGAAAAGGAATTATTAGTCCTTAAAGCATTCCAGGAGTAGTTCCTCAAAATTTTTTCCCTTTTCTCACTGGCCTGTTCATTTTTGACAAAAAGTTCTAAGATGTAATAAAGCTACTTCTCATCACATTAGGGGTCCATAGTCATGGGAACCAATTCCTTGAAATCAGTCAATCAATATGCATTTTTCTCTCTGTCCTGTTGGTTCTATTTCTCTGGAATAACCTACCCAATACAACCAACAGGCATAGGTTTCCCTTTTTCTTATTTGCAAACACGGTATTAAAATTTTGTAAGGAAATAATTTATACTAGATATTAAAAATTCAAATGACACAGAAGTAAAAGCCAAGTGTAAAAACCACTCTCAAATATTACAACTCTGTGTTAACCATGGCACTATTTTGATGAATGTCTTTTTGGAACTTTCCATACTTTTTATGACTTACTTTTTCTTTTCTTCAGTCAACAATATGTCATGAGCTCCTTTCTCTGACAATACACATAAGTAATTTGAGATAAAACATAGCATTTCACGGACATGCAGGTTTGTCAGTTTTTGATAGTGCATGCATGTGGGAGTACTATGAAATCCTGTCTCCTCAAATTACATTTTCCTCTTCTGCGGCTTCTCCTTATGCTAAAGTCTCTTAAGTGGGATTTCTGGGTAAGGTTACTTTTGAAGTTAGAAAACTCAGAGTCAGAAAGATTTTTCAGATGTCACAAAAAGAGTATAAGCTTGGTTAATACTCACAGCCAAGGTCTCTCAAGTTTTTGTCTAGACTACGAAGTTTTTTCTTAATACATGTCTCACTGGGAAAGTTCCATTCACTATAGCAAATTTATAGGGTCTACTGAGACCACAGCTTTGACAGAGCCTTGAATTTTATTTACTGTAATCACTCGCTATAAGAGAGAGCTAAATCTGTTGGTGGAATGGTTTCCTATAGCATTTTTATTCATATTTCAAAAGAGAGAGAAATCCAGAGGGTTGCTTATGAGGCTCGTTTGCACTGAACACATGTGGGGTGACTGGGTGGCTGCCTTTTGATCACTGTAATGGGAACCTACACACAAAAGCGTAGGTCTGATTCACCCGAGCCTGCTGCTGGGAAGTGGAGTTTTGTGAAATAACAACATTCATATGGACAGAGGCTGTATAGTGTCTGTAAAGAAAACAATAGCTATATGTGGAGCTAATGAGCAAATTTTCTTTCTAATCAGGACATTAATGATAGTGAATAAAAAAACCTTACATTTCATTTAACTCGGTAACCAACATGTTTTAACATTTTAATCTTTCTAACTACTTTTGCTCCTTTAAATAAAATGATCTTGGTACTCAGCCAGCAACTTCCATAGTAGGTGCTCAATAAATATTTATTGAAGAAAGGACTTAATGAGTCAGGTAAAGCCAAGTTATTTACATTCATTTATATTATTAACACAAAGATATTGGTCTTTCTGTAATTGACAGCTTAGTAGTAAATATATGTTTATCTTTCCCCTAGGAGATGAAACCAGAGTTAGTTTATAGGCCAGCACCATGCAATATGGTAGCTACTAGCTACATATAGCTATTTAAATTTAAGTTAACTAAAACTTGAAATTCAGTTTCTCAGTCACAACAGCTCAGTAGCCCCACCAGTGCTGGTGGCTGTGTATGAGACAGCACAGGCATCAGACATTTCTCCTAATGCAGAAAGTTCTGTTGGATAAGGCCATTTAGGCGATGCTCAGTCATTCCAAGTTTCTCTATAGAGTAAATGAAAAGGAGTCTTAATAAAACTATGTCAGCAATGTTACTCACTGACAATGAGCTGTTTGTTAATTTAAAAGATTTTTAAGTTGCTGTTGCTGAAGCTGTAGATACATGTGATAAATTATCTTTACATCTGGAAAATTTTTGTTTAATTTCTCCAATTTATTGCTACCATTTTTCTCTTTTATCTAGCCAGACTCTTCCCTTAAGCATCTGTCTACAGTAAATACCCTTCAAATTCTGCTGCCATCCACACCCCTGCGAGTCCAGTACAATCACAGAAGAGGCTGCTCTTTCGATATCATGGGAATCCAGAATCTGGGTTCATGGGGCTCATGCTAATCTTCGATTAGGGTTCTTTTCGTGCGGCCTCATATAATTACCCAATTTGAGATATGGCCTATTTATGCAGGTATAAAAATGTTTTCTTCACTCTAGATTACACATTTTAAGGGGAAGATTTAAATTATAATTGGTATAGTCAAAAAAGATACAAAAGCATAAGTTTACTTGGCAGAGACTTGCTTTCTCATTGTAAATATACACAAGCAGTGAGCTTCCGGACAAATCCCAGCACCATTACTGCATCCAGGTCGGCAGGTACTATCTTATTTGTGTGAGATTGCTTCCCCTTTATTTATTTTTCTTCATATCAAAAAAAAAGATACGATTGTAGTAGTAAAGCCAATTTATGACCAAATTCTCTGTCCATAACAGAAAACAAAATCCAAAGAGCCTTCCGAATTAATTTGGAGAAGAGTTCACATTTTATAGCTGACATGCTTTTGTCCTTCCTCTTCTCAAATTTTCAGCACAATGAGATCTTTCATACTAAAGGTATAAAGAGGAACCATTTTAATTCTTTTATATACTTTGTATTTTGTTTCGCCCCAAACAAAACACAAGCCATTTGTCAAGAGATAGAAAAGCAAGGAAATTAAAATTAGCTTGTACTGTAAACAAGTAATAATTAAAAAACTTCTTTAACCAGAATTAGTTGCACTTTTTAATGTTGACATCATCGTTCAACTATTCACATTCCTTTGTGTAGGTTTCTGAAAAGCAGCACTAAGAAGTGTTAATGAATTTAAGGTGGCTCTACCTTTCCTGGGAACCACTTTATTTGTTGTGAGGTTTATTTTCTAGTTTGAATTAGAGACAACTAAAATGGATATTGATATGGTGACTGATTTTGCCCAAGTCACTTGTCAGAAGTATTTTCCTTTTGGGACCTGAGCTTACCGTGCAATGTCCTCAGTGACGTTAGGGAAAGAGTTGTTTTTCACTCTAAATTTTTCTCTTCTACAAACAGGAGCTGGGTATGCACGTATGGACGTTGATTTCCCAGGATGGTCTTTGCCACGCTCCACCTGCCCCGGTAGAAAGAGTGTAGCCTTTGAGGTCAGAGACTTGTTTAAGCTTTTGACTGGCTGTTCAACCTTGCATAAATTATTTCATTTCTCTGAGCTTCATGTCTCTTATCTCTAAAATAGGGATGGTTTATTTACCTTGTTGGCCCTGTGAGAGGATTCATCACATACCACATTCTTCCGCATGTAATGAACAGAGCCCATCTGAACAGCGTCTGGCCAGTGGCGTGTGCCAGAAAAGGGATGTTGCTGTTTTTAAGGACTTGAACTTTATGCAGTGGCATTGAGGCTGTAGGAGTGCAAAAGATTAAAATTTCTCCCAAAGTTTTTTGTTTTTTTTTTTAATTTGAAATGCTTTCATTATGCTGGCAGGAAACATGGTTGAGACACACAGAAACATCATTTTTCCTTGTCCCTTTCCAAGTCTCTGAAGCTCACATTTTAATCTGGAAAGAATAATTAGTGACTGATGCTTCAGGAGGCTATCTACATATCTACTGTGGAAAATGTCGATTTGGTAATTTAAATGAGATCCTGCCTAGTGATTATAATCATTCTCACATGAAAATATCGAGTGATTCCAGGTCCAGGCTGACAATTGACATTAGGACACACTAATAGAAATTGATGGCTGCTGAGGATTGAATCAAAAGTATAGCAATGTTACTTAAAATAAATGAGTAAGGTTGATGAGCAGAGTGTAATACGGTACTAATTAATGTTTCTGTTGGTCATTAGAATTTTAAGCTATTAGCTTTTTGCTACGTTATAGCTTTTTGAAAAACACATTTTAAGCACAAGTTAACTTGGGAACAACTGTATGTATGTAGTGGAATCGAACAATTAAGTACGTGGCTGGTGGATGTCGTCTCTCTGGGGTAGAAGTCTGTAGACAAAAAATGGGAAAAAGGCCAAAATGACACAGGTGGTCATGGATCAGTGTTGGAGACATTACAATGATCTCATGCTTTGCTTACGGTACAGCTCTTTATAGACATGTGCATATACATAGGTTAGCATATACCCATCCACTTCCTTGCTCTGTCTGCTGAGAGGCCCCAGAAGCAGTGACACTTCAGTAGGGAAGAGTGCACCCAGTGCCCAGATCTTGGTTTCAAATGCCATTCCCCAGTAAGAGGAATCAGGAGAAAATAGCTGATTCCAGAGTTAGAAAGGGAATATACAAGACGAGCCTGGAGTAACTTATAGTAACAGAAAGTAATGAATGCTGAAAAAACAAAGCAAAATAAATTGAACAAATAAAACATTCAAACCCTACAGATGGAGGCACATCACAGGAACACAGGAGCCAATAGAAAGAGCTCCCAATGGGCAAAGAAGAAAAAAATTGAGCAACAAAAGACAGTAGAATTGTATTATATCCCAAAGTATAAAATAATTTTCGGAGTCCATATTGATATAAATAAATTATTGAATAAATAAATAGGGGAGAAATGACAGATTTCTCATGTGCAACATTTCCAAACAAGGTAACTCTATCCTAAAAGGCATGGAACATAACCCCTACGCTATGAACATGGGGTGTGCATAGTGCCCTGCTTCCTGAGTGCAGTAAGGAAGTGGGAAGAGTGATCTTACAGTAGAAACATGACACATGCTACCTCAGACAGGTGCTGAAGGTCAATATCAACAGTAGTAAGTCATGTTGCTAGTGTGTACTTTTGATATGATGTATATAAATGGCACTTTACCTCTGTGGCCTTCGTCCCCCAAATCCATAACCTCAGTCTAATTATGAGAAAAACAGATCCAAATAGAGGGAAAGTCTATAAAATACTCATTCAGCACTCCTCAAAGCAGTCAAGGTCATCAAAAACAAAGGCCATCTGAGAAACTGTCCCAGGCTAGAAGGGCCTAAGGAGACATGATGATGAACTGTGATGTGGTGTTTTGGATGAGATCCCAGAGCAGGGAAGGGATATTAGGCAAAAATTAAAAAAAATATGAATACGGTACGGACTTTATGTTAATTGAGACTGTATGGATTTAATTATAATAATTTATCAGAGCCAGGTCTATCAGCTAACTGGTGGCTTGATGGCAGATACAGCTTTCATAACTGAACATGCTTGATGACTTTCAGTTGGTTTGAGGCATTTTATAAGTATTAAATTGTCTTGTCATTTTCTTCAGAATTTTTCAAGTTTTAAAAAATCTTTATTTCCTTTAGTTCTAAATAATTTAAAATAAATTATAATGATCTCCTTATCTGATATTTTCATAGATATTTTAATTTTTGCAAAGTGGATGAAAACAAATTTCAAAAACCAGTGAGTATTTTAGTAAGTTGCTTGCTCTTTTTTTCTTTATAGCTACATTATAAAATTTTGCAAGTTAAACACACACTGAATGCGTACATCTCTGCAAAATTCATATGTTAAGACCTAATTTCCAATATGATAGTATTTGGAGGTGGGGCCTACAGGACTTGATTATAGAATAAGGGTTGAGACCTTACGAATGGGATTAGCGCCCTCAGTTTCCAGAGAGCTTCCTCACTTCTTCCACCACGGAGGCCCCAGGAAGGTGGCAATAGTATGTGACCCAGGCAGCAGGTTTGCACCGGACACCAAATATGCTGGTACCTTACTTTTGGACTCTTCACCCTCCGGAGCTATGAAAAATAAATTTTTGTTGTCTATAAGCCATCCAGTCTACAGCATTGTTTGTTATAAAAGCCCCAAGAGACTGAAGTTCCGTTTCAAAACATTTTTTCAGCCAATAACTCATTTTTTATGCTTTGCTCTGTTTTGGCATTATTGAAAATATTCATTTATTTTGATTAGATAGTCTAAATTTGCCTTGAAGAACAACAAGAAGAAATACAGCTGCACCATTGAAGAAAATAACCTAAATTTAATTGAAAAATATTAATCAAGCACATACAGTACTAGGCACTTGGCACAGCACAGAAAATGTAAGGTTTTTTGTAATGACATCTGGAAGAGACGAAGATGCTGAAGAGCAGAACACAGACCCAAGCCCTGAGGTGCCGTAGCTGCCAGAGGAGGGCGGCGGGCTGTGCTCTGAGGGAGTCTCACTGAGAACAAGTCACAGGCTATTTTAAATTGCCAGACCAAAAAAGCTTTGAACTTCGGATAGAGAAGGAGGAGCAACAAGAAAGGGATGTTGTATGCAATGAAACTAAATTACAAACGTGTAGTTAAAATGTGACAAAAGGAAATCCTGGTAATTTCTGGAAGTACAAAGGCTGACAAATGGAAGTTTATCTTGCAGTCCCCTTTGCTCCTGCTTTAAGATGTGTCCAAAGTTATTCATTGGGATGGTGCACTTGCTTTATTCTAGAGAAAATAAATATGCCCATGAAGGCTTTCATCATTTTATTTGTAATCTCATCCCCCACCTTTATATTCCCCAAAATGACTTTCATTTTTCAACTGCCAACTCCACCAGAGAAGTTCTCAAGACTCATAACTCTTAGGTTTGGGAATAAGTAATTATATAGTTTATTAAAGTAGTCACAAAATGAAAAATGGGTCATCTTCGAAATTCAGCTAAAAGCCAGATAGGTGTTTGGAATTAAGAAGCATAACTATAATAAGAGAGCAAAACAAATTACTGGTCAGTCTTAAAATACTCATTCAACATCCAGTGAGAAAATAGTACAAGTGTTTAAAATTTGGAATCAGAAGAAAGAAGGAGAAGAGAAGACAGGTTTCATTTTCCGGTCCTTTCACAGGCCCCTAGGAAAATCTTGAAACAGAAATTTTCAAATATCTTCCCGTCTGCCTTCTGCACACCCTCCATCTCCCTTGATCTTTTTTTTAAACATGATTTTTAAAAAGATTTTATTTATTTATTTTTAGACAGAGGGGAAGGGAGACAGAAAGAGAGGGAGAGAAACACCCGTGTGTGTTTGCCTCTCTCATGCTGCCTACTGGGAACCTGGCCCACAACCCAGGCATGTGCCCTGACTAGGACTCAAACCAGCAACCCTTTGGTTCTCAGACTGGTGTTCAATCTACTGAACCACACCAGCCAGGGCCCAGGTGCCCTGATCTTAACAGGTGTTGCCTTGTATTTCTCACAGGAGCATTCTAATGAGGGCTGTCCCCTTGCCTCCTAGAGAGCCATAAAAGCTCATCCAGAATCCATTTCCTCCTTTTGAAATTCCCCTTTCTCCTCCCTTCCTAAGGTTTACCATACATTGCAGGACAATGTGAGTGGATGATAAAGGTTCAACTCTTTCAGAGGGGTTTGTATTTTAAAAAGATGTTTGATAATTCAAATGTATATGTGTATATAGAAGCTTAGATCAAGAAATGGAGATATTATTTATAAAGCACAGAGCCAGGAACTTCCTAAAGGTCATTTCTCAGCTAATTCCTGTATAACAAAGTGAAAATTAAAAAAAATAAAATTGCAGTGTGGGGAAAATATGATGCTTAGGGAGGGTGTATGGTCATGTTTTAGACCTTTTGATGAGCATAGAATCAGAGTGGAAAAAATGGCGGTGTGTGGAAGAAGGTGGAGTTTGAATATAGTAGTGGTAGGTTTTTTTTCTTTCTCTTTTTCTCAGCGATAGATTTCTTACAAGGTAAGACTCATAATCTCTTTGTTTCTTTATTCTTTGAAGAAGTAGAACCATGTATTACATGGCTATTTTCATGTTTCTTACAAAATGTTTTACTTTTTGTATTTTGGAACATTATACCAGAATGTTAGTTGGGCGTTCTAGAGCCCTGATATTCTTCCACATTTTACTTTGAACTTGAAGTTTACTGGAAGCTTTAAACTTCTTCCTATCCTTGTTGGAACTCATAGAAGTTTAAATTCTATACTCTTGGTCTTTGATAGGCTTGAATAGACACCAAAAAGTCATCAGTTATACCTAAGTTTGAAATGTCATATATTTTGTTTTTATGGTATTTTTTGTTAGTTAATGCACATTTAAAAAACCTATGAGTACCCAGGAAGAATGTAACATGTACACTTAGACCCAAGTTATTTAAAAATATGTGAATTGAGAGGAAACAGTGATGCACTATTTTTGCATTATGCAAAAATAAAATTTTTTTCTTTTTGGGGGTTATGATTCCACCATCTGTTTTTTTTAGAGGATACTCCAATGTCTTTGGATAAGTTGCAATTTCTTCAAGTTTCTTTTATGGATCTTAAGATGCTTTAAATGTATTATTAATAAGTAGTGCAATTCAATATTTATGGGTCTTCCACATTATGCAAGTCTGAGTGCATATTCTTTTGTATTTTCAATTTTATAGGAAACAATTTTAATTTTTCCACTTCACTTAGCCTCTCTCAATCACCCACTGAAAGTTTGGTCATTCTATTAAGCTTCATTCAACTTTCTAATATCAATTTCTCTTTTCTGCAAAACCCTTCCTCCAAAGTCATGTTGCTGCTCTTGTGACAGACACGCATCAATATTCGGAAGTGGCTCTATTATGGATTTTGGCTACCTGAGCTCTCCAACTTAGATATCACACGTGGCCCGTTTCTACTTAAAATTGTGTCTGATGCTTCTGGCTGTTCAACAGTCTGGGTAAGGAGACTCTTGTGTTAGTTTCATACAAGCTGCTTTACTTTTTTTTTAATCCTTCACAAAGAGATACCTCCAAACCACATGATCATTTTTTGTGGACTTTTAAATGAGGAAGCATAAGGAATGTAACTTTCCAAAATTGCATGGGCATATATAAATATTTTACCTTAAGATATTAAATCATTGTAAAGATCAGTCTTTTTAAATTCAGAAGACTGTCACTATCTGAATTTGTAGTACAAAATGTTCTTTAAATTTCTAAGATGGAAATTACATCAAATTAGGGACTTGATTAGGAAGTAAGTATATGGTGTTGATATGAGACTAGAATTTATGACAACTCCATTATGCTTCAGTGACCCAAAAAGAAGGCCCACCACTTGCTAAGGTCTTTGGTCTTAATGCAATGTGTAGTGGAGGAGTACAATGAGAAAAGGCGAGTGCATGGAGAGATGGGCATGATTGTGTGTCTGGCTGTGTGGGTTTGACCTTCAAAGATGGCCTGTTTGCAGATGGCATGCAGGAAAGCCCAGAATGGTAATCATATCACTGATGAAGGTCTCGGGGCAGTGTGTTAACACATTTATTGTCTTACTTTGTTTTTAAAAAAATGCTCCCTAAACTCTATTCAGTGTAAACAATCATACATGTTCCTCTTACTACTACCAGGATCCCTTAGGTCTGAAAAGCCCTTTGTTCAAAAACAACATTCTTTATGGCCTTCTGAATTGGTTTTTATCATTTGTTTTCATTCTAATGATTAAGGAAATTGTGCAACTTCATAAAAGATAAAGATTCTTTTTCCATGAAAGATGTATTATGTGGAGAACAGAGGAAATTAACGTAATCAAGCATATTTCATGCCTGCAAATCCTTTTTCCATAATAACATAAATAACTATATATATATTTGTTTTCATGGTTGCCAAATCTGATGCTTTTTATAGTTATATCATCTGATTAAATTCATAGTCATGTTCCTTATTAATTCTTAAGTGCTGTGTGAGAAAAATTCCCCTATTAGCAGATTTAGCCAGTTCTTTTAGTAACTAAGAATGAGGCTGCTATGAGGCAAAATCCAGTTTTTAAAATTCCAGCTACATGATTCTACACAGTTGCAGTTAAATAGCTTATGACAACTTTACAGATATAACCCTAAATAGTGACTGATTGAAATGAACTTAATTTCCACTTGGCATTTCTCTTCTAATTGTTTAATAGTTCATCAGTAATATTCTTCCCAAATATCAGGGTTTCTCGAAGATAGCGCATCACTCAATGTAGACCAGCTACTGAAGTGTTTTAGCAAAAATGTTTCTGAAATATTTGGAAACTGAAAAAATATTGTGAGAGTTTCAGCATTATGTTAGAAGGTATCAATAAAAAAGGAGGCAGCAAATTAATAGTGAAATTAGAAAACAGTTTAGACAAAAGCGAATTTGCTGAAATATAAAATTAACCATCCTTTTCTTGTTTTAGTGTTTGAAGGTCAGGAAATTCTGCCCGCTTTACTTTAATATCTGCAAGGAGAAATTGGACTTTGTCATTAATGTAGTTGTATCATTTTCAAGATTAATGGAGTTTCAGTTTTCAAGACCCTGCTAATTCCTGAGATCTGTGAGAACTTCCAGTGGGCATGGCTTCCTATCCTTTCCGTAAGGTCACTGAATTTACAGTAACCGCTGAGCTTCTGTCCTGAGTGCTTTCTGAGTACCCTGTACTTGTCCACTCAGGCCAGATTTCAACTCAGGCCTCAAATAAGATAGGTATGGATCCCTCAGGTTAGACAAATGGTTCTTGTAATCTGAAAAGATGTCTGGAAGAAAACAGTACCCCTCAAGATCAGGATTGGGCCAGGAAAATTTCTTACGCATCCCTGGTCTTTAAACTTGTGAACAAGATAGGGAAGACCTATTTGAGAATATATCATGTATGGAATATTTTATTTATGGGAAACATATCATTTACTGCCTGTTCTACAAATAACGTTGTAAAGTATTTTGTAGATGAGATACTCAGAGTGGTTCAGTGCACTCTTCATGGTTTCACAGTTAGAAAGTAGCAGAATTGGAATCAAGTCCAGATTGAACTGAGTCCAAAACTGGTGTGTATTTTGCCAGGACTTCCATGTGTGAAGGGAGGAGGTATGCAAATTAGAACAGTAAAGTGCCTGGGAGGCGGGTCATGGTGCGTATTATCACAATAGAATGGGCTTCCTCTTTGAAGTCTAGATCGACTGAGAATGCGTGTCCACCATCGAAGATATTGTTGAAAGCTTGGGTTTGTATGTATGTGTGAAGGAGAAAGTACCACCTCTGCCAACAAGGCTTTGGCTTGTGAGTCAATGCTGACCACGTTTGGAGTCAGGGAGATACCTCAGTGTGATAATCTGACACCCAGATCATGCTTCATTCTACAAAATGTGGCCTGATTTGTCTAATTAGTAGAATACTTTCTAACTATTTCTGTAAAGTGATTTTAGAGTTGATGGATAATATAGACACCTGTGCTTAAAACTGTCATTATGAAAAACGCTTTTCTTCAGATTTCCCATCCACTGAAAGGTTTATTATGCTAACATACAATGGCCCAGTAAGAGATTTTCTACAGAGATAGATAGAACTGTTCAGACATCGACAAGCTATTTTTTTAAAAGTGAAATGGAGGCCAAGACGGTTCCAAAAATGAAGTGGACTCATTGGTTCACCTTTCAATAATTGTGCAGTCAGCATCCAGCTCTGCCCTGCAGTCTGAGAGCATAATTCATCTTGCTGAGGCTGGTCCTGCCTTGAAACCTGTGCTGGTGCTCGAAGACGAGCCTTATCGGTCAGACAGCAATTCGGTTAAATGAATTCAATTTGTTTCTCACTCTATAGGTCTTATCTAATTTTATTCTCCACGGGGAAGGAATTCTGGTGGGCACTTGTGTAGTTTCGTCGAAGCATCTGACAGGAGAAATTTCCATCCCCAGACTGAGGAAGAAGGTCAAGAGGACAGTGATCAGTTATGGTCAGAAGAGACTAATGACTGTGCGCTTGCTTTCACGAGGAGCAAACTCCATCACTGAGGGCACAGCAAGAAACGCGGGCAGGGCGAGCCCCTGTTTTTCTTTGTGTATATCTGGAATAAGAATCCAGACAGTGTTCTTTAACAAAGAATGATTTGCAAGTAACTCACTCAAATTCTCCATAAGTATTGATTAACATAGAACCCACCTGCCCAGAATGCTTATAGTTTTAGGGTTTTTTGCAAATAATGAAACATTTGAAATCAAAAGAGTAAATTCCTTTTGTTAACGTAGCAGAATTTTTAGGGGCACAGACATTTTCATGTACCGGTGTATTATGCATGACTAGTGTTTCCCACTAATAAAAATGAATATGTTGGAACCTTCAGACTTTAATTTATCTGTTTTTTTTGCTAGTTTGGTGTCTTAATATATCAGAGGTCAAATTGAATTCAGTTAAACTTTCACATTAGTAGAAAGATTTCTTTAGAAAATAGGTATGGGGATGTTGATTGTGTATTTTTCTTTTTCTAAACATTTATTATGTCTCTGCCTCAAACCCCAGACTGGGTGCTTAGGTGCCCCAGTGCGCAGGGGCACCTCAGGGGATTTTAAATCTTTAGAGGAAACAGCAGTCCTCACCATCTGTTGGACGCTGTTGAACTACTAGATCAAGGCAGTTCCCCGTTTCAACTTTAGGTTGTACTCCATTCTTTTCAACTATGTCACATCTTTGCAATTAGGCCATTGCTTTGATAAAATAAAAAGATACCTCAGAAAAACCAATGTGGAGCAGTGTCAAAGGAGGTCACGGAGAGGGTGTGGCCACTGGTTGACTGTGCGCTGGGCCCAGGCAAGCAGGGGCTCCTTGGCCCTGTCGTTTTGTCCTGGCAATAGACATTCTGCCTGCCATTCCCACACTAGGAGGTGTTTTAAGGATGTAACCTTGAGAGAACAAGGTGGTGTTGAGACATTCTGTACATGTGACTGACTGAACTGGGTACATGTGACTGAACCCAGTTAAGGGTTCTACATAAACTCTGAAGATTCTGGTGGATGAGTAGATCTACTCGTCTTGTAGCCACCCAAGACAAACCTCTTATGTACATTCCCCTGCCTAATAAACCTGCTACCTGCCAGTCTTGAGTGGTATGCCTCTTTGGATGGCATCTCCTTGTCCTCCCTGTCCAGAGGGGTGAGGAGCAGGGATTGGGGAAGAGAGGGGGGCAGTTTGCAAACCACCAAACAGCAAAAGAGGGTGGCAGAGTCCGATCTGTTGCAAAGTCTGAGAAGCTGTGTGTAATGCCTGTGATGTGCAGACCTCACATTGGTAAATGCAAACATTATTTTTTCTTTTAAGTTATATATATTATTTTTCCAAATGTCTAGTAAGGTCTTAGAATATAAATATTTGTTAAGTCATTTGGACCTAATCTGAATAAACAGAATGGTTATCTGTCTCTTTGGGTTTGGGGCACCATGAAATTCCTGAGACATGAAGGGGGCTGTGGATCAGGAGAGTCTGGGGTCCTTTGGTCTCTGCCAACAACGCAGCAATAGATGGGGTCACACTATCTTATGGAGGGAAAATAGTTTCTTATTAACCATTTTACCATCATTAGAAAATTCATTGTAATATTCTTGGGAAAGACCTAATTGGGAAATTATACTAGACTTGTTTTTAAACCCTATTTAGTTCATGATAGAGAGTGATTCAATGTCAGGCAAATGATAAGCATTCAAAATATTTGTGGAATGAATTAACAGTGTATAAATTATATTTAATCACAAAATGATTATTCCAAATTATCAACATTTTTTCAATTGCCATTACATGAGATTTTATAACCTGAATATTCCCAGGAATTGAGGCCATTGTTCAAGTAACTGAGTTGAAACAAACAAACAAACAACCTGTATTCACCTGTAAGCCATTAGCATATTGTTTTGATGGTGGAGAAACAGTACCTTCTGTATATATCTTTACCTTATGCCAGGAGAGATGATACCTTTTGTCTATGGAAACTTGCTAATTCCATCTTTTTTATCAAAGAGAGGACAGTGTGAAAATATTCAGTAAACACCAAAACATACAAGGAATCAAAATGTAAATTACTCAGAAAGATATAAAATAAAAGGGAAAAACTTCCTCCCCAGAACCTGTTGCCCTGTACCCAAAAGTTTGGCCCAGTAATGGCTTTTGTTTTGTTAGACTCTAAGATGGCTTTGAGTGACCTTCACCTCTTGGTGTCCCTGCCTTTGTGTAGTCTTTACCCTGTGAGTGTGGGCAGCATCAGTAAGTGTCCTCTAAACAACAGAACATGGCAAAGGTGATGGGATGTCACTTTTGTTACATCACAAGATTATAATTTCTGTTTTGTTCACAGACTCTTTCAATAGATTCTCTCCCTTGCAGGCTTCGATGAAGTAAGTTGTCACATGGAGAGTCCTATGTGGAAGAAATTAAGGATGACCTCTTGCCAATAGTCAGCAAGGAACTGAGGCTCTCATTGGTCTTGCTGATGGCATTGTGAACTTGGAAATGGATCCTGTTCCAGTCAAGATTCAGGTGAGACTCCCATCCCCAGATGACAAGCTGACTGCAGCTTTTAAGAGACACTGAGGCTGCGGACTTGGCTAAGTCAAGTCCAGATAGCTGACTCACAGAAATTGTGGACTAATGAATGAATATGACGGAAAGCTACTGAACTTGTGACAATATTGCTATATAGCAAAAGATAACTAATATATATATTCTTCTGGAAGTATTTACAAATGGAATCACGTTATATGGACTCTGGCAATTTGCCTTTTTTATTCTTTGAAGGAGGTTCTGTTTTCAGTATAAAGTAACAAAAGAGACGTAAGAGAAAAAAGTTCTTGGTAATATTCTTTTTATTATTAATAGTTTTGGACAATAAAGCAATTTACTAGCAGTTTGTGGAAAGAATGAACTCTCACTTTTCTCTCTTATTATACTTATGCTTTTCTTCTCTACATTTTCCAGATCGTCCATGTTTTTTGCTACAAACCATTTCCTCCAACTCCACCTCGTGCTCATCTCCTCCATGATTTCCTGTTGCCTAGGTTACTGGTGTTGTTTCTTGAGGCCAAATCGTGCTGCTCCTGGCTTGGAAGCACTCTGTGATTGCCTTGACTGGGTGGGTCCCTCTGTTTCACAGAACTGTGTGTTTTTCCTTTGTAGTATTTAGTACTTAGAACAGTTGTAACTTTATATTTACTTGCAGATTAAAAAAAGAAAGAAATCTCTTTCCTTCACAATACCTATAGTGTTCTGGGTTATTAGTCTCTTTCAACAGCGAAAACAGCTAATGCTGTATATCTTAAAAGAAAAAAAAACCTTCATGGATATATAAAGCCCTTGGTAAAATGTATTCTGAATGAATTTGGTTTATTCAATAAAATGTTTATGATTTTTCTACTAGTCCTTTTTCTCCTCACCTGGGCCTTTAAATAGTAAGATTAAAATCAGGAATACGAGGCCAAGGTTCTGGTTTGACCTTGGTAAAGAATGTGAACTTTTCCAAGAGGAAATGTGGACCATTCCCTAAATTACCTCTTTTTAAGTACTTTAAAGAAGGTCATTATTAAGTCACTTCTTGGATGGTCTCAGTTTCTGATATGCAGAAAACTGCACTTCCATGGTGGAGGGTGCACACGTCTGTGTGGGCTGTTCTCGCTTCTCTGCCCACTGTGGCGGAGGTGAGGAGAGGCTGCCCGGCTCCATCAGGGCGGAGGGCAGCTGGCCTTACCTTGTCTCTTCCCTTCTTCACTCTAGTCCATATGACTCCTATGGATTCAGATGTTATAGAGTGGGGAAAATGTTTATGTCAGAATATATTTTAAGTAGTTATGATGCAGAAACAATCTCAATGCTCAGGAATTTGACATGATAGAAATTCCTTTGTTGCCTTTTATGTTCTTGCAGGGATGTTAGGGGGCTGAGCCCTGCATTATCACTTAGCCACCCAGGCTCGTCACCACTGTTGGCTGCCCCACCTGGAACACCCAGGCTGCTTCAGGACCCATGGCAGGTGAGAGAGAGAGGACCTCAGAATTTCAGGTGGGTTTTCATCACCTTGGACCAGGAGCAGCACATCCAGTGTCAATGTCACTTCCTCTGCACAGGTAAGAAATAGATGATTGACTTTCTCTAATTGCAAGAAGACTAGGAATCATAGAGGACAATGGGCAACAAATGGACTATTTGGTAAGTCCATCTGCCATAAAAATTTCCTAAGCATATGTAACAGGAGAATATTTTTAAGGATGTGCACGAAACAGATGATTCAGATGGGTAGGAACTGGAGCATTGGTGTTGTGGAAGTTTAATGCTAAGATGGGCATTGTTAGGATAACATGTTATTATCACATCTGGAGATCTTGTTAAAGACTTGTAGGGGATTGATTGTGAACTTTCAGGTTTAAGTCTGTGGAAATGGAATCGTTATGAAATATGGCCAAGGTGTTCCATCTTCTAATTAAAATTTCCATGTTTTCCCAAAGGGGTGGGCCTGTAGCTGTTTCAGATTTACTCAAAAGGAAATGGGTCTTAAGATCTTATCATTGCTTGTGTTCATCTTATCTATTTAAATTGAAATAATTCCACTTTAAGTGTTAATGTATAATTTTATCCACATAGGCACATGTCATTACTGCTGTAATTTCATTCATTCCTCAGATTGTGAAACAATTAGCACTGGCCATTTACCTTTCACAAGTTTCTATTCACTATTATGTCGTAAGTTGACAGTACCGTAAGAAAACTGAAGGTGGGAGATATCATGTGACTTGGCCAACATATGCTAATTTTTGACTTTGTAACAACAGACACTTCCAATAGTTAATATATTGGGATTTGTGGGTGCAGACATAAGTAAGGAATGGTCTTAATACTTGAGAATTTCAGATTATGGCAGTGGCTCCCAAACTTTTGTAATAATCACTTGGCTTCTTGTTAGAAATGTGGTTTCTCAGATCGCCTGCAGAGGTCTGGGTTCTGTGGGTCTGGGGGACGGAATCTACAGTTTGATAAGCCTGTTCCACCTGACTGCAGTGCAGGTGCTGGACTGACCTCTCCCCAAGTGTGGCTTACTGACTTACATAGACCAGTCTTGTTCTCTCTCCCTCCCCTCCCCTCCTGTTCTTTTCTACTGAGGGTGAAATTTGGAGGGAGTTGACATATACAAATACTTACATTTGTATCGGGACCCTTTGTCACATACAATAAAAATGAACTGTGGCTGTTTGAGGCAGAGAAAGAATGTATTAAAGTGAATTGGATAGCTCAGAGTAACTCTGGGATTGCTGGAGAACCAGGTGCAGACATAAGCAACCAGGAGCCATGCCTCAAGTCTCAATGCTTCAGAGCTGCCTCATTGGATGGACTGCTGTTGTATGCCTGGGCAGAGTTTCTGTGGCTTATCCAGGTGATGGCCCCAGCTCTGAGCACTGGATGCTACCACCAGAAGCTCCACTCCAGCTGCCCAGCCACGTCCAGAAACTGCATGTAGCTGATGTCACTCTCACTAGGAAGGCTTCCATGTGGAGCCTGTTATGCTAGGTTAATGCAAACACCAGGCCGTCTACTCTGACTGGCAGATTTCCGTCACAGTCTGCCGCCAGCTCCAAGGCTGGCTGGGCAGGCTTCTGTAGTGGAGGTGTTCTCTGCCTCTCACCATGAGTCACGAGACAATTGTGCTCCAAGGGACTCTGTTGTCAAAATGAACAAAAGATCTATGTCACATTTATCATATCTAAATGTGGGCATATAGGCAACTTTCCTATGCATCGTGGATTGCTGGTTCATAGTGCTGAATTAATTAATGGTCCTCTGATTGAAAATCAATTTTTATTACAAGTAGATTTCAGCATATAATTTATCAAGAACTCTTTTAAAAGAAATGTTTTGTTTTATATTCTTCTACCTAGGAATATTTCATTTAAAGACTAACTCTAATATCATGGTGGTTGAAAAAAATTGTCCCTTTCTTCCTCAGGGAAATATTTAGTACAGGATGAAAAGCTTTTCTGAGAATTTCTTTGGGAAAAACATTAGTGTGAAACAGGA
Source organism: Carollia perspicillata (assembly GCA_004027735.1). Taxonomy (NCBI): domain Eukaryota; kingdom Metazoa; phylum Chordata; class Mammalia; order Chiroptera; family Phyllostomidae; genus Carollia; species Carollia perspicillata. The sequence goes on along the minus strand of PVKM010018986.1, from coordinate 4,354 downwards.
AAAAAATCTCTCTTTCCACAGGATAAATAGAGTTGAGTCACAAAAGGTTTTCTACTAGGAGGAAAAACTTTGGAGGATTCAGGGTGTGTATGATTTTTTTCTCAGTGTATTCCTTACATGAGAGCACGTGAGAGGTTCTTGATTACTTTGGACAGAACATGCTCCACAGACAGCTTTTATTCTTTGCACTTCAACCTTCTTTGTTGCTAGGCACTGCAACAGGAAGTACACTGGGGGAAGAAACTCTAAATTTTGTACATTTAAAACAGAAAAAAATGAAGGAATCAATGAAAAATGATTCATGTATTCATTTGGCAAATATTTATTGAGTGCCTACTCTACAAAAATTTTATCACATGGTCACTACCCTTAAGAAAGTCACAAGCAAGTGGGAAGACAGCAATAATTGAATTATACAAAAGAGAAAACATAGGGTACTATGAGACTAGAGACATGGCATATTTAACTTAATCTGGGAGCTGCCAAAGCTGACTTTCTAAAATGAATATTTCCTTTGAGTATCCAGGGGACGAGGGAGGTACACGGGGACTGAATGGTAATGGAAAAAATACAACAAAAAAGAAAAATTAAAAATAAGACTGGGAAGGAGTTAGGCAGGTAAATGGTTGACATGGGAGTATCATAGAGAACAGCATGGGCCAGAGGCAGGCACGTGGCACAGAGGCTTTGAAAGGGCATTTAGGGAAATGGTTATGCGAGGTGACCATGACATGGGACTGGGAGGGCTAGGCCTGGAGAGGCAGGCTTGTTTCGAGGACAACAGAAAACCACTAAAGGAGTTCAGTTTGGTGTGTGTTAGTGGTTTGTTTGAATACAGAGAAATGGGCTGATGGATGATGAGGGTGCAAATCAGTGTGGGAATGTTCCAGTAATCCTATCAGGAAATGAAGAGGTCATAAATCTGAAAATGGAGAAAATGAAATGGATTCCAAAGATACTTATATGAGAAGATTAATAAAACATAGAGTAATCGGATGTAGGGAGTCCAGGAGAGGGTGTAGTCAAAGGTAATTTCCAGACCTATAATTTGGACAACTGAATGGATGTTGCCACTGCAACCTCAACTGAATGGATGTTGCCCCTCCTCGGGACAGGGTGTTTCTTTGGGAGAAAGTCAGTGGTTTTATCTTTGGGTGTCTATTAAGGAGAACGTCCAAGGAGACATGTGCGGTTAGTTGGCAGTTGATCATGTGGGAATGGAGTTCAAGAGAAAGGCCTAAACTAGAGACATGGATTTGTCAGGTTTTAGGTTGTCGATGAAGCTCCGCTAGGGTAACAATGCACAGGGAGATTAGGAGAAAGAGGGCCAAGTGCAGATCCCTGAGAGATACCAGCACATGAGAGGGATGCAGTGCAACCCATGAAGGAAACTGTCGGTGTCAGGAGGGGAGAAACCGTTTTCACCATCGCCTGTCAACTCCCTTTGCTTCCGCGCTTATTCTTCTCAGAAAATCTCTCTCCAGTCCCTCCAATCTCTCCCTGTACACTTCTCTGTGGAGAGTGAGTGGTCCTGTCTGGACTCCGCCTTGTGGTAAGAGACTTGTCTCTTGGGGATACCCTGAGGCTGTCCAGTTGTGCTGTAGCCTCATGAATAAATATGTTAATTCAAGGTAGAGTATTAACAGGCCTCCTTGACTGCATACCTAATCAGTGATTCTGAAATTACCCCACTCCAGGGTAATTTGGCAGTGTCTGGAGATATTTTTGGTTGTTATAACTGGGGGGAGGACGAGAGAGCTATGGGCATCTAATGGGAAGAAGCCAGGGACGCTGCCAAAGATCTGACCATGCACAAGGCAAGTCATTTCCCCTAACAAAGAATTATTTGGTTCAACATATCAGTAGTTGAGAAAACTGATCTAAATCTGATCTAAATCATATTTTTTAATAGTGTATATTACAAAAAGGTAATAATTTTATATCTAGTTGTTTGGATCCCGAGTTTGTCTCTGGTTGACTACAGGTTTTGACAAGTAGAGAACGGTCATGTATTGGGCTCCTTGAAACAACAGCAAGGAGTGGCCTAAAGACAGGACAGAAAGCAGGAGAGTGGGTGTCATGCAAACTCAGAGGACAGTGTGCTTGAGAGGGAGGGGCCATCCTGGGTCAACTGCATCCCAGAGGTCTAGTGAGGCAGGAAGCGAAAAGAGTTTTTAGATTTAACTCCTGTGACATCCTACTGAGCTTCAGAGGCATTTGAGTGAGAAGATGAAGCTAGAGCAGATTACCTTGAGGATCAAATGAGTGCTAAGGAAATGGAAACGTTCTCTTTCTCTGCCTATTGAGGAGAAGCAAGGGTCGGGGCGTGGACACATTTGTGTAATAAATGGAGAGGCTAGTAGAGGGGAGGTGTCTACAGACAAATGGGGAATTGTGTGATGAAGCATCCCTGCTGGGGTCAGAAGGAGACAACACTTGGAGCTCCAGTGGAAGGACTGGCTTTGCTCAGGAGAAGAGATTTCTTGTCCTTGGTATAGAAGTGTAGGAGAAAGTAAGTGGATAAGATCTACAGAACCTACTTGTCTGCTAGTTGCAAATTAGCCTTACTTTATTATATTTCTAAGCAGTTTTATGGGAGGCTGGGTGGGAGAGATCTGGTCCCTCACATTTACAACCAAGTCAAGCTAGAAATGTCAGGCTCTCACATCCTGTTGCCTCCAATCTGTCCTTTCAGGTGGCAGGTAGACTAGGAGGCCAGCAGACTAAGATGGCTTCCCGCTTCTCTCTTGCCTCCCATAACCCAATTCCTGGCACCATCATCCTGGGTATCTGGCTTTTCTTCCCAAACTCAACATTTCCCATGCATGTTGTATATTTACCCTGCTGCCTTCCCATGCCTGCTGAGAATCTTAGTACTTTGGCAGATAACCTATCTTAGCCCTGTACATCATATCCAGTACTTGGAGTTTGGCATCTCTTGCACCTGTGGTTTAGAATGTATGGTTACTAAATGTAATCTTGTCTGCATCCCAAGTCGTCCCAGTTTTTGTGAGCACTTTAGTGGTACTGGAGACAGCAGAATGGAACATTGAAATAGATGTCGCACTGGGGTGCCAAGGAAAAGAGCCCCCTGCTTCACCTCCTTGCAAGAATGACTCATAGATACCTTGCTCCATGGACTTGAGTTTCTGAAACACTCATGGTACTTGCTTTGATGCACAGCCCTGCAATGGAGGGAGCCTGAACGTTTTTATTTGCACCTCTCAATTTCTGCAAAGGTTTTAAAGTTATTTTACCCACTGAAAAAAATGTTATAGTGATATTCAGATAGTGCACACTTAAGCTTGCCTTTCCTCTCTACATAAAAGCTCAGGATAATTAAAATTAAACCACACTCAATAGATAAACAAATTAAAGCAGAGCAAATTGTGCGCACGCCTCCCTAAACAGCACACGCATTATCAGTGAAGGCAACTCTAATTATTCAAGGATATAGCAAGAGCTATTGAAGGAGATATTGATTCTTTTTAAGATAAGAAAGTGTCTCCGGTATTAATGGTTATTTGTTTACAAATCAAATTCTTTGAATTAAAAAGGAAACTGGATCGGAGCTACCCAAGCCTGAAACACTAATCAGAACTTACCAATTTTACCAGTCGATTAATACTGCTAGCATTGTTTTAATATTCATTTTTAATTACAAGGTAATACATGCATTTGTTTTCTCTGTAAAATGTTACAGTATCTCTGACCATCGCCAAGTATCCGTTCCTTCTTAAGAGGAAGTCCTTGCTGTTGGTTTGGTGTAGACGCTTCCGAATGGTTTCTGATGCATTTTAATTACATTTATCTGTATTTACTCGTACATAAATTCACAATAGTGTATTGTAGATTTTTGTTGCTGCTGTTTTTTGTTTGCAAGATAAATGAGATCATTCTATATACACCATTCTCTCAAATGCATTCATCAATGAATAATGTACCTTAGAGATTTTTGATAATGATGCATATGAATCTACTTCAGTATTTTCTCCCCTTAATATATTTATATCAAAGCAATAAATGCCTTTGATTAAAAAATCAAAAAGGAGCAAGAAAGGCTGATGAGATGCAACAATGCGCTGCTCCACAGCCCCCAGTTCAGTCCCACTTCTTACAGGCCATCGCTGTGAGGGGCGGCCTGGGGTTATCACCTCGGCCTGCCTAAACAGCCGGTGGCCACTCCAGTATTGGTGAGTTATCCATATTGGACACTACCCTGGCTTCCTGCTTGAATACGATTACCCTTCCTTACACTACGGCTACCTCTCTCCCCGTCTTCTCTGATTGTAATCCAAACATCGCATTTAATTCTTCATTGGCTGTCTTTATACTTACAATAAAAATGCTTAAA